>CALNVZ010001319.1:25398-51152 GCA_940671915.1 Paracentrotus lividus
ACAGTGCTGAAGGAGTTTCTTTCAATTGAGACTAAAACAATTGAAGCAAGCAACGTAGTAACGACAGTACGATGTGCTTTGAAATATTATTTTCTCAATGTTCTACTATGATTTTTATGTGTCTTTGTTTTGAACTAGTTCTTATGTGTTAAATAACCGTTTAAAGTTTGCTGTAAATACGTTCCATGTATATATTATAATTTATGATTTTGTACTTGTATTAACATTATTCTATTATGTTGGGACCTCGTTGTAAATAAGCTCTCGGGCTTTCATGGGTCATCCCGTCAGGCTTATGTAAATATTGTTATACTTGACAAATACATCAAATCAAATCAAATAGTTGTCCGTTCCAGTCTTCAAGATAAAGTAATTTCCAAATCAGAGAATTATCTTCAACTCGCAAACTCTGCTTTTAAGTCCCTTCATATTTAATTAAATTAAAACAGTTTATACATAAATATACGTACTCTAAAAGATCAAGTCTGATATTTTCAAAACTTTGTTATTGCGGAACCGGTTACTCTAGTAGCCTTTTAGACCTATATCCTACTTTTTCATACCACGTGTCTGAATGCGGAAAAGTGTGTTTATCAAATTTCTAGAGGCGTTACCCCATGCGACAATTCCATAGTTGAGGTACGTAGTAATGCAATTAAAATATACTGGCAATATAATTTTCCTGGGGGAAAAATTTGTTAAAGGGAAATGCAATCCTGAGTACAAATGTACCTATTCTGATAGTTTTATAGTTGTCTAATTTGTTGGTCTGCAAGATTTCACTCAGAAATGTTCCAGAAAGAAGTAAATACAGTCTGCGTCAAATAAAATGGTACAAGTGGAAAACATTTTTTTTTATAGTATGAAGATTAATCACAGCCTGCTATTGTTTGGTATTTTCAAAAAGCAGAAAGATCAGGCTTTCACCTGCAATTTTTTCATCACATTTGGTGTTGTAATTTTCGAAATATGACTAGTTTTCTACAATCAAGAAAAATCCATTTTTCGCACGCCGTCCCATGCCTTTGTGTATAGGTTTCGCATAATGGCCATGAAGTGCTCAATTTCGATTTGTTCCTCGTCGCACAAAATTTAGCATAACTCTTGTTTTACGAAAACAAATTATACAGAACAAAGCCCATCAGCAAGGAAAATTATTTGACTTTATTTTGGTACCACATACACACATTATTTGAAGATATTTCATACCTAAATTTTTTTTTTCGACTGTACCATTTTTTTTTTACACAGACTGTACAGGCAATGTCGTCGCAATTTATGGTCTCCCATTACCATGGAATATATAGTGTGGAAAAAAGTTTCGCTCCGAGCACTAGGTGTAGTATAGGTTTTCCCGGTCAATTTCATTGTTTTGTCAATCAATTGCATGTTAGAGGCATTCATTTTCGGGAAAAACGCCTATACATGGAAATGTTACCAGTCATAATCATATTCAATCATCAAAATTAACGATTATTGTGATTGATTTTGTATTTGCGCATTCTACTTCACATAATAAGCATATACACATTCGGTAATAACTATTTAATTTCGTCGACATTTCATTCCCTATGCTCAAATTCGCACTAATTCAAATGCACAAAGAATGAAATTAAATGACTATATCCGAATTTGAACTTTGCAACCATTACTTTGTGTGCCTAAAAGCGAATTTGAGAGCATGAACACGAAATCGTTTGACTAAAGTTAGTCTGTCGCATCAAACACACGAATTTGAATAAACATTAAATGAAAGCGGATGATAAATGTATGAATTTGGCCGGGAAAACCTACACTACAGATTCGATCAAACGACTGAGCAGCTCGAATTTTTGTACGGTCTAAATGCATATTGCATGTGAAAACGGATTTTTTTTTTTTTTTTTTTTTTTTTTTTTTTTTTTTTTTTTTTTTTTTTTTTTTTTTTTTTTTTTTTTTCCCTATGTCATATTTCATATATAATTCTACTTTTTTAATTCTTGATTTTTGAATGAGAGCAAGGTTGAGAAGTTCAAGATGCATTCTCACAACCTTGCTTTCCAAGAAAACCTACCCCAAAAGTCAGTGCCTATGTAGCCGCAATATGTTTTAAATGTAAAATAACACTTTTAAAATGGATGATTTTTCCCTTTTCTTTTCTTGAAAAGATTGGAAATGTAGATTTTATCAAATTTAAATAAATTTTCTAAAGTAATCGAGCATTTTAAACTCTTGACGACCCCCCAAAAAGTCAGTGCCTCTGCCTCCTCTTGGGCATGAAAAGTTGCCCTCCAATTGGTTTAGCACGTAGGAGCCTATACGTTCAGAATATTTCAAAGTGATTCCGATTCTCAATATATTACGTTGTAGTGATTGGAAATGTAGATTTTATCAAATTTAAATAACATAAGAAATCATTTTGGACCATTCTTGACATTTTAGTGGGTCACGTGTGTGACATATAGCAAACTGTACAGAAAATGAAAATATCATACATATGCAGTAAATATACATTTTTTTTTGCAATTACTATATCCGCTGTGGTAAAACATTTATGAACTCCGTTAACCTAAATCAGTCATTGGGGTGTTTTGGTAGCTGTCAAGACTGGGGTGGGGCGGGCAGGGAGGGGGCCCATGATGCCCCTTATAAGATCTCGGCTGTTGATAGCGCCGGCGCGCTGAAATTTTGCACGATGGTAGTGTGTGATGTAAAAAACAAGAATGCACTGTTAATTTCCCCAAAATAATATTAATTTATTTTATATGAATTAATTATGCTAATTCATGCATTGCATGAAATCATACTTTTTGTTCTAATTGACGAACTAAAGCTTTTGGAATGCTAATTTTGTATTTATATAATCTTTATAAGATTCCTTACAATTGTACTTGGAAAAGTTTTGGTATCAAAATAAATTTCTTATGTATTTCATTGTTTTATGAATTTCTTATGTATTTTTCTGTTTTTTCGACCTTTTTTTTTTCTTTGTTTTTTTCGCAAAAACTTATTGCAGAACCATTTTGGAGCATAGTAATGCTAAAATAAATTAATTTCAGCCAATGAAAGTGAAAATAATCAGACCTTTATGACCGCCCTACCCAGTGGGTCACGTGTGTGACTAATTTGTTTGCTAATTAATAATCAAATTAAAACTTTTCATGGATTCATATTTTGAGGAGATGCAATGTGCATTAAATCTAGCTTTGGAGAAAAAAAAAAATAATAATACCAGAGCCATGGTTAAGACGGGGCATACACTTTTTGTGTTTTCTGGTCACGTGTGTGACATTTGAGGGCAATTCGTTTCCAGGTTTAATTATCTTAATATAATCAATTTAACAACATTATTTTGGGGTTAGATTAAAAGGAATAGATGTAAATAATAATATAATGATAGTAATCCAAGTAAGGAAGTCAGTATATCCATGCCAGTCAGGGTTATGATAGTTTATGTACCGTTTGTACATATAATTATCATATATGTTAATTTATGCAAATGAGCAGGAAAAATTGCAAAAATCACGAAAAAAACGTCAGTTCATGAAACTTCAGACATTGCTCTATTTGAATATGCAGCTTATAATCAAGAAGCACAAACTTGATTTTGTCCGGAAAAGGTTCATTTTTCAAAGAATTTTTAAAAACACTTTTACACTTTTACACTTTTGAAGACGCCCCCCCCCAAAAAAAAAAGTCAGTACCTATGCCTCCTTTTGGGGCATGAACATGCCTATGTTTAACACGTAAAACATGTGTTTTTGAAATGGATAATATTCCTCTTTTCTTTCATTGAATCAATTGGAAATGTAGATTTTATGAAATTTCGATAAATTTCCTTATATAATCAAGCATTCTAAACTCCTAACAACCTCACAAGAAAGTCAGTGCCTATGGTCTTGCGTAAAAACAGAGTACAGTCATGAGCTGTACAATGTCTCAAATTTTAGATAATTTATCAGGCGACATGTCTGTGAAGTTTCAGCTTTGTCCTACACATAGTTTTAAAACAAAGATAATTTGAGTGGGGTAAGGTAGGGAGGGGAGGATCCTACGGTGGAGGCATGTGTCAAAGCATAATTCCCATTTTTGTTAACCTCTTATACTTTGTTGCGTTGTATATTTGTATCCAATCGGTCTTTTCGGTTGAGTGATATATCAATCTTTTGAAAATGTGAAGTAGAGTTTTCAAGAGTCAATTAATCAATTGATTAATCGATTAAAACAAACTTCATGCACGCACTGCTCATAGACAATGCATTCCAGGCATAAAAATTGCAACATGCCATTTTATATAAATTTTTGTGTTTTTTTTTTCACCCATTTTCTTTGCATGTACGTCGATACACGACTGACTGGAGACATATTTCTTGCAATAAACTTTTTTTTTAGTTGTAATTGAAATGTAGAAGACAGGATTTCCGCCATTTTGTAAACAATTTTTTCTTCTTTTTTATACACTGTGTAGCGCTGTGGAAAGAATAATTTTGCATTACAAGTTTATATTTTTTAGAAGCATAGGGTCTTATTAACACAGTCTAAGTTGATTTATTTCATTTAATGTAAATGATAAGAAATAACTTGCCATTGAAATTGTTAAACTGTTTAAACCATTTTTTCTTGTAACACCTTGTATAGCTTTAATGACACACCCTGTACACGGCAAAAATATTTTAATCACCTCCCTTACCATCTCAGCTGTCAATATATGTATACTTTTATACATGTTTGACTTACCATTAAGAAACTAGAGATGTTTCTTTGTGACAATGTACATTTCTACAAATGTTTGGACATGTAACGCATTTTACACCCAATTCATGACAGTCGCAGTTCAACACGTGCAATTCCTCAGCGCATGCGCTAGACCATGAAGATACTAAGTTAGTATCTCCATGGCTAGACTAATTGAATAACATATGTATTTCCAATACTACACCGTCATGACCGTTTTACGTGCATAGAGGCGAACTCGAATCTCTCCATTATATTCTTTCTGCCATTACTACCTGGGGGCTGCCATGTTTGTACATGTTCCAATGGGAAGTCTAGGCCTTTATGGAAGGAAGATATTTTAATCTTTGAGTAAATTGTTCCTTTTCAATAACACAAAATCCAATATGTGATGAAAATAATGTATAAGAATAAATACGAATATATGAAAACGGAAAATTCTGAATTTCTTTTAAAATAAGGCAATTAATTTGACCATTGAAATACAATGGCTCGAAGCAGGTGGATACATATTATATAACGGCCATTGATGGCTTTCACTCTGGTCTACTGTTTAGGGGCAAGTCCACGCTATTTTGCAATGTAACAAACGGGATATTCAGAGACAAAAACAGTTTTTTTTTTGATAAATCTTAAATTGAAATCCCAATCCTTAGGTATATTTTTGAAGGTACCAAGAACCTTCAAGAAAATCATAAACAATAATTGAAATAACTCAATTCATTTTTAATTTATGATAAGTTATTCGTTCGTAACACATGGGACCAGAACAAAATGGTGCTTTTCAATTTTGAATTGGTTAACATGATACTAGGAATTTAAAGAGCAGATAAAATCTTGCATAGTCACATCCTCTTAACCATGTGATAAACTTTGTAAATACCTATTTTAATGTCAATATAGCCTCACGTTTTCTGACAAGGTCAAGTTTTATAAAATATGACATGTAACACATGGGACAGTAAGACATGGGACAATTATTCCATGAAATATTTTCCATTAAATATTTGGTGTAGCCAAGGCGTAGCAACATGTTTTGTAAAAAATTCCCGCTGATAAAACAAAAGAACCATAGTACAACACTTTACAATAAAAAAGTAAATATTTTGTTTCTTTACTTGAGGTGGGAGGGCGAGTAATAAAACTTCATTATTTTACATCAGTTCAGTATCTTTTGTGAGACTACTTCTGAGACATGAATACTTTAGGAATAAAAATATGGAAAGTTATGTGCTAGGTTTGTGATATTTTCACCAGAGGAAGCCAAGATGATATTGAAACAGAAAATATGTACTTTTTGGTTGTATTCCCATAACAAACCTTTAGAAATATTGGTTGAAAATAAAATTTTGAATGCATTTTATCATTTTTTTTAATGAATATTAATGAGCCTCGTGACGTCATATGACCTTGAAATGACTTTTTGACCTCATTTGCATTAGGTTTATTTCATACACTTTGTGGTGATATATGATACATTATATGTACCTTTAAAATCTCACTGACACACTTGACACAAAAATGGTCGAAAAGCTGAAAAATCGCCACCTCGGGAACAAATAGCTTGGACTTGCCCTTAGATGAACGTGCGTAGGGGAGACCGGGGACAATTGTAACAGTTTTTTTTCCAAATTTGACCTATCAACTTTCAGACTTTATTAAAGATAAATAATTGCTTAAAACTAAATAAAATGAAATATGCATATCTTAGCTTGACATATGAATAGGTTTGGGTTAAGTACAACAAGTTATTTTGAAGCCATAACCATTTCAAAACAAAGAGGTCGAGTGTTACAATTGCCCTCGTGTAAAGGGGCCATTGTAACAGATCGTACGGGGCAATTGTAAACACATTAAATTGTACACATTTTGTTTTTCTTTATCAAAGCTATGCATTGACAGATCCAAGATTTAAACATCATTAACCACATAACTAATTATAATGAAACATGACAATGCTGACTCATTATATAATATTTTCATTTTTGTATGCATGATATGGGGCAAAAGTTATGATATTAAAAAAAAAAAAAATAATTAAAGGTTGTTGTGGCTTCACCCTTTAACTGTAGAACTATAGAACCTTCATCAATCAATATTTTTTTTTTATTACTTTGTACCTACCCAATATATCTTTAAATTGACATCTGCGGTATAACACTTTGTAAACTTTTTGACTTTAATGGGGCGATCACTAGTACCATCCGCGGCCCGGACGGCGTATTGTATCAGTCGTTTTTGATAATTCTGTTTGAGCTTGCACGCGATTTTTATTTTCCGAACCGTTTTACAAATTAATTACTACTAATAAGCCTTGAACGTGCACTAATATATCCTAGTTGGTTCATTTTAAATTAGGAATCAAGTTGTCCGCTATCAGTAATACTAGCCGAGTGGTATGAGGAACAGACTCTCATCCAGAGGACTTGAGTTCGACTCCCAATAATTTATTTATTATTTATTTTTTATTTTTTAGATGCTCTTAATGGATAGATCTTACACGAATAAATAATGATCCATCCATAAAACCGATAGTTCAGAGACGAATTTTGATCCAATAATATATTTCATTTGTACACCCAGTACTACACATTAGGAGAGAATTAAACACTCATTTGAAAGTGACATTGATGGTCCATGTATTGGGAAACGATATGAGATGATTAGTCCTAGATAAACATCTAAAAAGACCAAAGTGGTCATTCCTGCGACAGCCCCCCCCCCCAAAAAAAAATATATATATATATAAACAAAAGTATATTTCAGGACAGAGTTTGAGATCTGACCCTAGACAGTCTCACCTTCTCGTATAGTCTCTTCAGGAACCTTTTAGGGGCCCTGGCGGGGGGCCGCAGGAAAGTCGCACTGGAACCGTATTGCAAGAGGCCTGTCAATATTTTATTTGGAGGACTCACTGAAAAACACGGGCGGAGCCCGCTCGGCTACAGGCAGAAACCCGTACGGCTACCGGCAGAACCCCGCTCGGGTCCCTTTGGTGACTCCACGGGTTTTCTACGGCCTACCGGGATGAGAAAAACGCCGGGAAAATCGAGTGCACACTCTCGATCTTCACGGCTCCCCTACATTTGAAGCATAACTACTGGAAAATGTTCCGGTGTGCACATACAATCGTAAGGGAGTAGGCCGGGAATCGCACGTAAAGGTTAAAGTGTCTTTTCCTACTCACCGTACGGACCCCGGAATAGAAGGCTTTGGGGAAAGGAGGTATGACACAGTAGTGGTCTCTATACAAGTCGCTCTGAGGGTAAATCTCGTGCGAAAAAAAAAATTGGAACCGTACTGTAGAGAAATTATAAAAACGACTGATTCCCCTCGCCGTACGGGTCCCCGCCACGAACTGTGATCACCCCATAACGCATTATTTTCCAAATAAAGTACATTTCTGAGAAAAAGTAAAAATGACAGTTTTTTTGTAAAATCAATCTTCAAAATTTACGCCACTTTTTTTTCTAGCAAAATCAATATTTCATTGCCCTGTTAACTAAACGTATTGGACATATATTTTCAGGTATCATATTGAAAATATATGTTAATCCTTTATGGGGGCTCCCATCTCTCCCTCTCTCCCTCTCTCTCTCTCTCCTCTTTCTTTCTTTCTTTCTTTCTTTCTGTCTTTCTTTTTTCTTCTTTCACTCCATCTTTACCTTTTCCTCAATTCCTCTCTCTTCTCTCTCTCTGTTAATATGTGTGTTTTTTTTTACCCCCCCCCCCCGATTTGTTTTTCTTAATAAAAAAAAAACACACATATTAACAGAGAGAGAGAAGAGAGAGGAATTGAGAAAAAGGTAAAGATGGAGTGAAAGAAGAAAAGAAAGACAGAAAGAAGAAAGAAAGAAGAAAGAGGAGAGAGAGAGAGGAGGGAGAGAGGGAGAGATGGGAGCCCCCATAAAGGATTAACATATATTTTCAATATGATACCTGAAAATATATGTCCAATTACGTTTAGTTAACAGGGCAATGAAAATTTTGATTTTGCTAGAAAAAAAAAGTGGCGTAAATTTTGAAGATTGATTTTACAAAAAAAACTGTCATTTTTACTTTTCTCAGAAATGTACTTTATTTGGAAATAATGCGTTATGGGGTGATCACAGTTCGTGGCGGGGACCCGTACGGCGAGGGAATCAGTCGTTTTTATAATTTCTCTACAGTACGCGTTCCAATTTTTTTTTCCGCACGAGATTTACCCTCGAGCGGACTTGTTAGAGACCACTACGTGTGTCATACCTCCTTTCCCCAAAGCCTTCTATTCCGGGGTCCGTACGGTGAGTAGGAAAGACACTTTAACCTTTACGTGCGATTCCCGGCCTACTCCCTTACGATTGTATGTGCACACCGGAACATTTTCCAGTAGTTATGCTTCAAATGTAGGGGAGCCGTAAGGATCGAGAGTGTGCACTCGATTTTCCCGGCTTTTTCTCATCCCGGTAGGCCGTAGAAAACCCGTGGAGTCACCAAAGGAACCGAGCGGGGTTCTGCGGTAGCGTACGGGTTTCTGCCTGTAGCCGAGCGGGCTCCGCCCGTGTTTTTCAGTGAGTCCTCCAAATAAATATTGGACAGGCCTCTTGCAATACGGTTCCAGTGCGACTTTCCTGCGGCCCCCGCCAGGGCCCTAAGAAGGTTCCATGAAGAGATATAGCGAGAAGGTGAGACTGTCTAGGGTCAGATCTCAAAACTCTGTCCTGAAATAATAACTATTGTTTATATATATATATTATTTTTTTGGGGGGGGGCTGTCGCAGGAATGACCACTTTGGTCTTTTTAGATGTTTATCTAGGACTAACACTCATAGTCGTTTCCCATACATGGACCATCAATGTCACTTTCAAATGAGTGTAATTTCTCTCCTATGGGTGTACTGGGTGTACAAATGAAATATATTTTGGATCAAAATTCGTCTCTGAAACTATCGGTTTTATGGATGGATCTTATTTATTCGTGTAAGATCTATCCATTAAGAGCATCTAAAAAATAAAATATAATAAATATTATTGGGAGTCGAACTCAAGTCCTCTGGATGAGAGTCTGTTCCTCATACCACTCGGCAGTATTACTGATAGCGGACAACTGATTCCTAATTTAAATGAACCAACTAGGATATATTAGTGCACGTTCAGGCTTATTAGTAGTAATTAATTTGTAAACGGTTCGGAAATAAAAATCGCGTGCAAGCTCAAACAGAATTATCAAAAACGACTGATACAATACGCCGTCCGGGCCCGCGGATGGTACTGTGACGCCCCATTAAAGTCAAAAAGTTACAAAGTGTTATACCGCAGATGTCAATTTAAAGATATATTGGGTAGGTACAAAGTATATAAAGACAACAAAATATGGATTGATGAAGGTTCTATAGTTCTACAGTTAAAGGGTGAAGCCACAACAACCTTTATTATTTTTTTTTTTTTTAATATCATAACTTTTGCCCCATATCATGCTACAAAAATGAAAAATATTATATAATGAGTCAGCATTGTCATGTTTCATTATAATTAGTTACTGTGGTAATGATGTTTAAATCTTGGATCTGTCAAATGCATAGCTTTGATAAAGAAAAACAAAATGTTACAATTTAATGTGTTTACAATTGCCCCGACGTCTGTTACAATGGCCCCTTTACACGAGGGCAATTGTAACACTCGACCTCTTTGTTTTGAAATGGTTATGGCTTCAAAAATAACTTGTTGTACTTAACCCAAACTATTTCATATGTCAAGCTAAGATATGCATATTTCATTTTTATTTAGTTTTAAGCATTATTTATCTTTAATAAGTCTGAAGTGATTAGGTCAATTTGAAAAAAACTGTTACAATTGTCCCCGGTCTCCCCTACGCAACGTTCATCTAAGGGCAAGTCCAAGCTATTTGTTCCGCGAGGTGGCGATTTTTCAGCTTTTCGACCATTTTTGTTGTCAAAGTGTGTCAGTGAGATTTTAAGGTACATATAATGTATCATATATCACCACAAAGTGTATAAATAACCTAATGCATGAGGTCAAAAAGTCATTCAAGGTCATATGACGTCACGAGGCTCATTAATATTTCTTAAAAAAAATGATATAATGGCATTCAAAATTTTATTTTCAACCAATATTTCTAAGGTTTGTTATGGGAATACAACCAAAAGTACATATTTTCTGTTTCAATATCATCTTGGCTTCCTCTGGTGAAAATATCACAAACCTAGCACATAACTTTCCATATTTTATTCCTAAAGTATTCATGTCTCAGAAGTAGTCTCACAAAAGATACTGAACTGATGGAAATAATGAAGTTTTATTACTCGCCCTCCACCTCAAGTAAAGAAACAAAATATTTACTTTTTATTGTAAAGTGTTGTACTATGGTTCTTTTGTTTTATCAGCAAGGGAATTTTTTACAAAACATGTTGCTACTCCTGGCTACACCAAATATTTAATGGAAATATTTCATGGAATAATTGTCCATGTCTTACTGTCCCATGTGTTACATGTCATATTTTATAAAACTTGACTGTCAGAAAACGTGAGGCTATATTACAATTAAAATAGGTATTTACAAAGTTTATCACATGGTTAAGAGGATGTGACTATGCAAGATTTTATCTGCTCTTTAAATTCCAGTATCATGTTAACCAATTCAAAATTGAAAAGCACCATTTTGTTCGTCCCATGTGTTACGAACGATAACTTATCATAAATTAAAATGAATTGAGTTATTTCAATTATTGTTTATGATTTTCTTGAAGGTTCTTGGTAACTTCAAAAATATACCTAAGGATTGGGATTTCAATTAAGATTTATCAAAAAAAAAACTGTTTTTGTCTCGAATATCCCGTTTGTTACATTGCAAAATAGCGTGGAACTTGCCCCTAAACAGTAGACCAGAGTGAAAAGCCATCAATGGCGTTATATAAATTGTATCCACTGCTTCGAGCCATTGATTTCAATGGTCAAATTAATTGCCTATTTTAAAGAAATCAGAAATTTTCCGTTTTCATATATATTCGTATTATTCTTATACATTTTTTCATCACATATTGGATTTTGTGTTATTGAAAGGAACATTTACTCAAGATTAAAAATATCTTCCTTCCATAAAGCCTAGACTTCCATTGGAACATGTACAAACATGGCAGCCCCCAGGTATAATGGCAGAAAGAATATAATGGAGAGATTCGAGTTCGCCTCTATGCACGTAAAACGGTCATGACGTGTGTAGTATTGGAAATACATATGTTATTCAATAGTTAGCATGAGATACTAACTTAGTAATCTTCATGGTCTAGCGCATGCGCTGAGGAATTGCACGTGTTGAACGCGACTGTCATTGAATTGGGTGTAAAATACGTTACATGTCCAAACATTTGTAGAAATGTACATTGTCACAAAGAAACATCTCTAGTTTCTTAATGGTAGTCAAACATGTAAAAAGTATACATTATTGACAGCTTGAGGATGGTAAGGGAGGTATTAAAAATTTTTGCGCGTTACAGGGAAGTTCATTAAGCTATTACAAGGTGTTACAAGAAAAATGGATAAACAGGTTTAACAATTCAATGGCAAGTTATTTCTTATCATTTACATTAAATGAATAAATTCAACTAGACTGTTATAAGACCCTATGCTTCTAAAAATATATACTTGTATGCAAATTATGTTCTTTTCCACAGCGCTACAACAGTGTATAAAAAGGAAAAATTGTTTTACAAAATGGCGAATCCTGTCTTCTACATTTCAATACAACTAAAAAAAAGTTTATTGCAAGAAATATGTCTCAGTCAGTCGATCGACGTACATGCAAAGAGAAATGGGTGAAAAAAAACAAAAATTTATATAAATGCATGTTCAATTTTTATGCCTTGGAATGCATTGTCTATGAGCAGTGGCGTGCATGAAGTTTGTTAATCGATTAATCAATTGATTAATTGACTGCTTGAAAACTCTAGCTCAAATTTTCAAAAAGATTGATATATCACTGCAACCGAAAAGACCTGATTGGATACAAATATACAAAGAAAAATATAAGAGGTACAAAAATGGGAATTATGCATTTGACAGCATGCCTCCACCGTAGATCCTGCCCTCCCTACTTACGCCACTCAAATTATCTTTGTTTTAAAACTATGTGTAGGACAAAGGCTGAAAACTCACAGACATGTCCTGATAATTATCTAGAAATCTTGAGACATTGTACAGCTGCATGACTGTACTCTGTTTTACGCAATGGACCATAGGCACAGAGCTTGTATTAGAGGTTGTTGAGGAGTTTAGAATGGCTTGATTAGTTAATAGAGAATGTTATCGTAGGAAATTTCATAAAATCTACATGTTCTATTGTCATATGGAATGAAAAGAAGAGATCGGAATATTAGTCCTATTTAAAAAACACATGTTGTTAGGCGTGTTATAACATAGGCGAATGTTTCATCGCCCAAAAGGAGGCATAGGTACTGAGCTTTTTTTGTTTTGTTGAGGGGGAGGCGTGCCGTAAAACGGGAAAAGATCGCGCAAAGGTGTAAAGATATGTGTTTTTTAAAAATTCTTTGAAAAATGGACCTTCGGACAAAATCAAGTTGTGCTTCTTGATTATAAGCTTGCATATTCAAAATAGAGCAATGCTGAAGTTTCAGAACTGACGTTTTTTTCGTGATTTTTGCAATTTTCCGCTCATTGTATAATTAACTATATGATATGTATATGTACAAACGGTACATAAAACTATCATTAACCCTGACTGGCGATGGTATTACTGACTCCTTACTTGGATTAACTTATTCATTATATTATTATTTACATCTATTCCTTTTAAGTCTATACCCCAAAATAATGTTGTTAATGGATTATGATTAAATAAATAAACCTGGAGAACGAATTGTGCCTTCAAATGTCACACACGTGTGACGCAGAAAACACAAAAAGTGTATGCCCTGACTTTAAACCATGGGCTGCTGGTATTATTATTTTTTTTTTTTCTCCAAAGCTAAGATTTAAGCACATTGCATCTCCTGCAAAATATGAATCCATGAAAAGTTTTTAATTTGATTATTATTAGCAAACAAATTAGGCACACACGTGACCAACATGTGGTAGGGCGGTCATAAGGTCTGATTTTTTCACTTTCATGCTGAAATAATTATTTTAGCATTACATGCTCCAAAATGGTTCTGCAATAAGTTTTTGCGAAAAAAAACAAGAAAAAAAAAAGGTCGAAAAAACAGAAAAATACATAAGAAATTCATTAAACAATGAAATACATAAGGAATTTTATTTTTGACTACAAACTTTTCCAAGTACATTGTAAGGAATTTATAAAGATTATATAAATACAATAATTAGCATTCCAAAAGCTTTAGTTCGTCAATTAGAACAAATAAAGTATGATTTCATGCAATGCATGATATTAGGCATAATTAATTCATTAAAATAATAATATTATTTTTGGGGAAATTAACAGTGCATTCTTGTTTTTTACAATCACCACTACATCGTGCAAAATTTCAGCGCGCCGGCGCTATCAACAGGCGCAGAGATCTTATAAGGGGCATCATGGGCCCCTCCCCTGCCCGCCCCACCCCAGTCTTGACAGCTACCAAAACACGCCAATGATGATTTAGGTTAACGGATTCATAAAGTTTTACCACAGCGGATATAGTAATTGCAAAAAAATGTATATTACGTGCATATGTATGATATTTTCGATTTCTTTTGTACAGTTTGCTATATGTCACAACACGTGACCGCACTAAATGTCAAGAATGGTCCAAAATGATTTCTTATGTTATTTAAATTTGATAAATCTACATTTCCAATCACTACAACGTAATATATTGAGAATCGGAATCACTTTGAAATATTTCTGAACGGTATAGGCTCCTACGTGCTAAACCAATTGGAGGCAACTTTCATGCCCAAAGGAGGCAAGAGGCACTGACTTTTTGGGGGGTCGTCAAGAGTTTAAAATGCTCTGATTACTTAGAGAAATTTATTTAAATTAAAAAATCTACATTCCAATCTTTTCAAGAAAGAAAAGGAAAAATCATCCATTTAAAAGTGTTATTTACATTTAAAACATATTGCGGCTACATAGGCACTGATGCTTTGGGGTAGGTTTTCTGGAAGAGCAGGTTGTGAGAATGCATCTGAACTCTCAACCTTGCTCTCATTCAAAAATCAAGATTAAAAAAGTAGAATTATAATATGAAAATATGACATAGGGAAAAAAAAAAAAAAAAAAAAAAAAAAAAAAAAAAAAACCGTATTTCACATGCAATATGCATTTAGACCGTACAAAATTCGAGCTGCTCAGGTCGTTTGACGAATCTGTAGTGTAGGTTTTCCCGGCCAAATTCATACATTTATCATCCCGCTTTCATTTAATTGTTTATTCAAATTCGTGTGGTTTGATGCGACAGACTAACTTTAGTCAACGATTTCGTGTTCATGCTCTCAATTCGCTTTAGGCACACAATAGTAATGGTTGCAAAGTTCAAATTCGGATATAGTCATTTAATTTCATTCTTTGTGCATTTGAATTAGTGCGAATTTGAGCATAGGGAATGAATGTCGACGAAATTAAATAGTTATACCGAATGTGTATATGCTTATTATGTGAAGTAGAATGCGCAAATACAAAATCAATCACAATAATCGTTAATTTTGATGATGAATATGATATGACTGGTAACATTCCATGTTTATAGGCGTTTTTTCCGCGAAAATGAATGCCTCTAACATGCAATTGATTGACAAAACAATGAATTGACCGGGAAAACCTATACTACACCTAGTGCTCGGAGCGAAACTTATTTTTTCCACGACTATATATTCCATGGTATGGGAGACCATAATTGTCGACGACATTGTCTGTACAGCTGTTGTAAAAAAAATGTACAGCGAAAAAAAAAATTTAGGTATGAAATATCTCAAATAATGTGTGTATGTGGTACCAAATAAAGTCAAATAATTTCCTTGCTGATGGGCTTTGTTCTGTATAATTTGTTTTCGTAAAACAAGAGTTATGCTAAATTTTGTGCGACGAGGAACAAATCGAATTTGAGGCACTTCATGGCCATTATGCGAAACCTATACACAAAGGCATGGGACGGCGTGCGAAAAAGGATTTTTTTCTTGATTGTAGAAAACTAGTCATATTTCGAAAAATTTACAACACCAAAGTGATGAAAAAATTGCAGGTGAAAGCCTGATCTTTTCTGCTTTTGAAAATACCAAACAAATAGCAGGCTGGATTAATCTTCATACTATAAAAAAAAAATGTTTTCCACTTGTACCATTTAATTTGACGGCAGACTGATTACTTCTTTTGGAACATTTCTGAGTGAAATCTGCAGACCAACAAATAGACAACTATAAAACATCAGAATAGGTACATTTGTACTCAGGATTGCATTTCCGCTTTAACAAATTTTTCCCCCAGGAAAATTATATTGCCAGTATATTTTAATTGGCATTACTACGTACCTCAACTATGGAATTGTCGCATGGGGTAACGCCTCGAAATTTGATAACAACTTTTCCGCATTCAGACACGTGGTATGAAAAGTAGGGGTATAGGTCTAAAAGCTACTAGAGTACGGTTCCGCAATAACAAAGTTTTGAAAATATCAGACTTGATCTTTTAGAGTACGTATATTTATGTATAACTGTTTTTAGATTTTTTTAAATAAAATATGAAGGGACTTAAAAGCAGAGTTTGCGAGTTGAAGATAATTCTCTGATTTGGAAAATTACTTTATCTTGGAGACTGGAGACGGAACAACTATTTGATTTGATTTAGATGTATTTTGCAAGTATAACAATATTTCATAGGCCTGACGGGATGACCCATGAAAGCCCGAGAGCTTATTACAAACGAGGTCCCAACATAATAGAATAAGTTAATACAAGTACAAAATCATAAATTATAATATATACATGGACGTATTTAAGCAACTTTTAAACGGTTATTTAAACATAAGAACTAGTTCAAACAAAGACACATAAAAATCATAGTAGAACATTGAGAAAATAATATTTCAAAAGCACATCGTACTGTCGTTACTACGTTGCTTGCTTCATTGTTTTAGTCTCAATTGAAAGAAACTCTTCAGCACTGTCTTAAATGTGCGTAGTTTTCTATTGTTTTAATATGATTAGGAAGAGAATTCCGTATTTGATGGCATTGTAATAAAAGCAATTGCCAATACTACTAACTCGCCTCTGGCAAGCTAAAGTTATAAAGACTATTTCTTGTATCATAATCATGTGTAAGGTCGCACGCACGCGAATGGAGAGACAGGGTGTGTTGGAGTGAGGAGTCAGCAATTTTCCTCTTTTTCCGGATCTAAGTCGTATTTCATTGCTATTTATTCGTCATACTAGTTATTGAGCAAAGAACAGCAGAAAAGTGCAACAATAGAGAACCATATTTGTTCAGGAAAGAGAAAAATACAGAGAAAATAGTTCACGAACTGCACCGAAAACGCCCAAGTCTACTACACGTGTCAAAGCCCGTGCTATGTCGGACAAGCCTCCCGGTCAGACAGAACACGTCCGCCTTCACGTCGGCCAGTACAGACCATTCCACACATACGGGCGGACGACAATATGGCGCCCACTAACATGGTGAGTCATTCACATTTTGATAAGGTGACGGACAAAATTATCGAAAAACTTGACACACTGAATTCAGAATGTCGCGGCAATACACAAAGTAGTGGGCGAATTACGCACCGATTATTTCAGATTTGCAAGCAGCAGCCGCTGACACAAAATGCAAGGCTAACTGTAATCGACAAAATGAAGCTCTGCCGAAAATGAAACAAAATAATGAGAACATGGAAAAGAACTCAACAAATGGGTTATGGCGTTGGAGCTGCATGATCAGAAAATGAATTTACTCATATATAGATAGTAGAGGAAAAAAGAATGTAAAATGTAGTAGCGTGGGTTGAGAAATGTCTTCGAAGGTCTAGGATTCTCTAAAAGAGGAGCACACTAGAATCTTCATATCCACGCTCATAGATTGCCACATCGTGACAATGGTGAGGATTAACGGCGTGTGGTCACAATCCAATTATTGTGGATTTGCGCGCATGTTGGATAGAGATATGGTATTCAACACTTACACCAGAAAGCCGGATGAGTACGTGACCGCAGAAGCTCGAGCCGCGGCTGAGGGATCCCCTCGCCTTGTTACGGATCTACCAGCACCCCTTAACGAGAGTAGGTTTCTTTTGGAACAACGCGCTTACCAGATGAGGAAGAAGAAAACAAGTCAACGCGCATTAGGCTGATCGGTACAAATTTGCAGCTCGGAATGCAGGGAAAAGGTTCGTCCACGCCATGGCGAGTTTGATTGGTGAATTTCCTAATCTCATGTCAGTCAGAGTTGTTGCTACAACCATGACGACGCTAAAGTGAATCATTAAAGGATCAAAATATGATTACTCTATACAGGCAATTCAAGTACCATTTTGCTGCTTTTTTCTTACGTTAATGTGCATGTGTTCTACACCCAGTGAAATGATAACAGAAGAGATTCGTCGCAGATTCACATATCATTTTCTTTCAATATTTTGAATTATGAAAAGAATCACCCAGGAGATATTTTAGCAGAAAATGAGTTCCATTGATAGAGCTGACCATGCAATATGCTACTACTCATGACTCTGGACAAATCTTGTGAAAGCGAACTTTTGTTCCCTTGGTTGACATTCAGTTCATTTTGATTTATTGTATTTTAGTTTATTTTTTTTTGGAAGAAAGACTATTTGTTCTTATATAACTTCTCTCAAAATATTTTTGTGGCGCACTGCTACCACAAACTGGCAAATTGGTGTTCTTGAGAAAGTGCTCAAATAGTGGTATTATCAAGTTATGCTACTTGATAAAGGCTGATTTTCATTTGCCTATTTAAAAGGTGTTCGAGGGTCATATAAGATGGACAGAGGATCTGGAGTTACTTGTCTTCAATATGTGGAGAAGAGTCAGTATGGGAAAGCGGAGTTGTAAAATATGCGATTCCTTTTATCTTCATACCACACGACAAACGGTGAAATATTGATAAACTAAATTTTATATGCTAGCGATTATTCCTGAGAAAAGTATTTTCCCAATCTTTTAAAATCTTATTACCAATATTCTACTCTCGTGAAGCCATAATCCTACTGCAAAGCCATTTTGCTTAAACAGTAGTATATTCTGATTATTTGTTTATCTCATGAATAATATCCCGTAGTAATGTTAGGACTCATTCTTGCAAATTCGATATAGTATATGGGCTGTTTGTTCCCAGTCTCTTTTTTACACGATTAAAATATTATAGATATCTTGAATTCCAAAGACTGTGCCCTCATAGATTAATGAGTCATTTGTTGTAATATTCTCTACAGTGTTATGAAAACCTGAGGAAATGAATGAGGAAGGGTTTAATTAGAAACATAATGCCCTTGATAAACGATTTGCTTCAAGTTATCTTCGATTTTCATGTCTCAGATAGTTATCACAAGTTATTGGAGTATCATAATGTCCATTGAGTCAGAAATAGCCTTTAAATGGAGCTGTGTATCGGATAAAATTACGGACTGTAGTATTGAATTGGACATGAATTACAGTATGTCACGGTGTAGCTATCGTGTTGTTTTGCTATGGTATACTATATTATCCACAAGAGTTGATTGGAAACGAATTGTAATATGGATAACTCTTTGTGTTCATATTCATCTAAGTGTAAGTTCTCCACATGAGCAACAGGGAGTGATAAGTTGTTCGCTCAAATTGTTTACTGGGGAGCTGCCATGCTGCCAGCAAGTACTTGGCGAATTCATCGTCGGTGTTACTTGAAAAGGTGATCAAATATTGATTTTAGGCACAGATAGGAAATCCCTTTGTGTGCCAGTGCTGTTGGAGAAAGATAGGTGTAAGAGAAGCATTTCCGTAGTAAAATTAATGAAAGTGAAAATATCGTAGGTAAAACTAATTTTAATGATGTGTAACTGGTATTCATCGAAACAAAGATAGGTTTTCCCCAAGACAGGAAAGAGGAAATTGGTTTTTCTTTAAAAAATGCGGCCTGCGATGCGCAGCATAACTCCTGTGTGAGATTCGTGTTCTAACGTAACCAGTTTGCTAATAAGAAATAACGAATGGGAGAAGTTGCTTCTTTTTGCCTTTTTCTGGGTCAACTTTTAATAACTTCCGTTTGGAGGTTCGGGTATATGTCAAGTTCATGTTGAAAACAATGTTGACAAGGGATATTATGTACCATTATTATTGATGATGTCGAAAAAATTCGAAGTTGGTCGAAGTTCAATAGAAATGAACAGTGATCATTATGATAAACACAGTAGTACGATAGTATATTGCCAAGTTTGACACATATGATATAGAGTAGAGTGGTGCATGAAGAGGGTGATTTTTGTGTCTGGAGGGCAAGGTAGTGTTACATTGATCTAATCACTAATTTCTTCCGTTCGCACCCCTGAGATGCTGCATCGTATTGATCGAACTGACGTGTAACCAAACTTGGTGTGTCCAAATCTCATCATGTATTTTACGAAGAAGGGTACATGAGCTCAAATTTATGGATATTTTTTGTATTCTTCAATAAAAACATTCTTCTGACAGGACAGTTTATGGAGTGAAAACCCATATACATTGTACACACTATAAAGCATGGTGGAAACTGGGTCGCGTATTTTTGGTGGAATTGGTCACAAAAACTTGGGGTTACCAGGGAAAAAGTAACCAAAAGAAACACATTTTTACCGTCTGCTTGATACCCTGACATGGCGCTTAATATGAAATAAGATGTGAAACTTATAGTAGTAAAAAGCATATATCTAATCTTTGTTTTGAATGGCGGAAGGGAAACAGGCTGCGGATTCCTATGTACACAACACATTGAGGGAACGAGAGGCTTCATCGGTTCAGGGGCATGATCGGCTGAACCTGGAAGACGGTGTCTCAACCCAGAGGCCGCAGGAAAACTAGGTATCCTGGGCCAGGTTGTTCGCCTACGCAATAATGCTGGAGTATATCGCACCTGTCCCGGAACTGTCTGTCATGACGCGTAGCTTGGCCATGTTCCTCTCCTGGAGGATATTGGGAAAGAAGTATTGAGGATTTAGTTACAGTAACGGTACCAAAAAAACAATCCTCTCAATTGACAACTCAGTTAAGATGGAGCTGGATCAAGCAGGTCGGGCCAAAGCGAAAAAGTGGTAACCGCCCGTCCAGAACTGTTATGTAGTAAAAACAAACAAAAAACAAGCCAATCTGACTATTTTTGTTCGGCAGTAATGCAAGCGCCAAACAACATCGCGAGTCTGAATAGATCAAGGGGCCCGAGGAGACTCATCATCCGGATGGAATATAAGACATAGGTCGCCAAAACCAAGCCATGCGCAGGATATAAAAAAAATCAAGCTGAATCAAAAGAGCGGCGCTGTCATAAGTCAAGCCCAAACAACCAACCATGTCAATATAGTCGAGATGTGGCTCAGAGCCAACCCGCGTTTTGCGATGTAATGCGGATCTAAACAAATCCATGTTCAATATTTCAAGCCCAACCAAGCCATTCCAAGCAGTAACCAACTAGAGACCAGCATGCCTTGAAATTACAAGCCTCACCATACCAATCCATTAAAATTAGGAAGCCTCAATTTTCCGTCTCCATCTTCTGGCTACCATTGTTCACGATTGGACTACAGTCCAGGATGTTGTTCATAACCCTTGCCATTGTGAATGGTGGAAGTATGTAACCAAAATAAACAGGAACATATGTGATTGTACTATCAAATCTGAATAAGTAATTATATAATACGAAGGCTTTCGCAATGAGCCCGGATGTGTGTAATAATTTATCCTTGAACATGCCCTAAACTCGAATTTCAAACTATATTAACCTGTCTATAAGCTGTTCTCCTCCTCAAATCAGATCTTTAAACCATCATAACTCTCCTAATCCCATATAAACCATATCTTCTACATATATCCAATTAACAAATGTCCAAACTAGGACCAATAGTAAATGGTGAGTGACCATACACTAGACAGATGGTTATACCCGATCTCTTACGTGGAAAAGTATTGGCGCTCTCTGTTCCGCCGAGCGACTGTTGGTGATGTCGTGCGTCCAGTATAGCTGAGAGCATCGTACACCTGTACCTGTTGTAGAGCGAGCCCAGGTGGATTAACTAAGGGAAGGGAGGGAGGGGAAAAAGTAAACCGAACTCAACGAGGTAAGGGAGGAGAGTAAATTTGTATCCCTGAAATGCCGCACCTTGCGAAAAACAGAGCTGGGTTTACGGAATTTTGTCGCGGCGCCCGGCGTAGTTCGAGTACTAGATGTGCGGCCCGGCCTATGTCCTTCGGCCTCAGAATAACGCGCGTTGGAAAAGACTTGTGGGCCCCGGTGATATGTAAATTAGCGAGAAGATTGCGGGCCTGGTGGAAACAGTCCTGTTATTGACATCAAGTAGAGTATTAATCGAAGGTGCGGCGCGTATTCACTGGTAATTTCAGACCTACCTATTGTATTCGGAGTTACAATGGAGTTTTATGTTCTTTCGTTAATCAAGACATAGAGAACGTATTACTTGAAACGGGTGGTTTATCGTTAGGGTACTTTTTTCATTTGTGCACTATTGATAAGAGGTGTCAGTTTCTATTTCAAGTGTGTGTTTCGTAAGGACATGTGAGATTCGAGAGCTTTTATTCCGGTGTGTTATGTGTGGAAAAGGTGTTGCTGTGTATGAAACTTTCTGTGAGTATACGGTGCCATAAATTTTAAATGATTGCGAGATTCAATGGCCTGGAAAAGTTTAACGCACAAGAATAAGGTGCAGTCTATTTTCGGGCGTTGGACATGTGGAGTATGCCGGTTAAAGAAACTAAGTTCGTTTTTAATGATCCGGAAGAGGGTGATGGGAATTTCTTCGCGCATAGTCGTCCGTATTCCATCCTAGTGCCACTGTGTTGCGTCCGATCGTTTGTTGTATTGTTTGTTGGTCTTCTGTTATGTGGTGTGTTTGTTAGTGTCCGTTTCATGATAAAAAAACGTAAAAACCTCCACAGGAGATTCCTCGATAAATTTTCTCGTCGTATATCACAGATATGGATGCAAGATTAACGTATACTTTTCTTCTTATGAATTGTCGGCGCCTAAGAGATAGTCGCAAAAGTGCAGGAGATGTTGTATTTAAATCCAAAGCAATTATGGATATTTGTGTAGTCAAAATGCACGATTTATTGTACCCTGTATGTATTAGAGGCGACTGTGAAAAAGGAATGGAGGGTAAATGCGATTTCTCATTATAACGACGTCCAACGCAAAGAGGAGTTGCAATTCTTTTTTAGGAACAAGTCTTCCCGTTAATGATAAGAATGTGAAGTAGACCTAACGGGGAAACTATGTTAGTGTAGATATACTCTCTTTTGAATGATGACTTACAAGTTGCCGTCACTTATGGTCCAATACTCATATAACCCAATTTTTTTGTCAGAATCTGCCAAAATTGATATAAAAAAACGTTTAATAAACCCAACATACAGATTATGTTGTGCCGATTGAACTTAGTGTTCAAGATTTGCGCTCTGGATAGCCTGTGGAACTACTGTTTGACATGTAAGTAGAAGCCCAAAGCTAAAGCAGACAAGTGATAAAATGAAAAATGATTTAGATTTTCGTGGACAATGGCGAATTAATTCACCCATGATTAGAGAAGAGAAGGCCTGCGGCAGCCCACCCCCTTAAACAGAGAGTCGATTAGACTTGCTTCGATGTTCGCTCTGAACTGCGCTCCGTTAGTGTAAAAATTCATATCTCGGGGTTACAGGAACAGCACGCATTCATTAATTCGGCCTGAGTCTCTCTTTTAAATCGGTTAACAAGAGGTCCTGGATTTTGGGAAGTTTAATAATTCTGTGCTCAGAAGAAGATAGAATTGTTGCAACAATAAGAAGAAGAACGATAAGAGAGTACCATTAAGTTTTTGACGCTAATAGGGGCTAATAGAATTTTGAACAGAAATGTCATGTCGGTTTAGTATGTGAATGCGAATGGTTAATATAAACGATGTCAATTATTACGTTGAAATTAATATGACAATACGAGGGAGACCAGTATCATATGCATCTGTTTGCAAAAAGACAATGATCTATAGAAAGAAAGGAAGATTTCGAAAAGAAACTGGAAGATTTTAGAAAGAAAGTTAGTTTCCTCTCTTGTAATGATAGAAGCAGTGTGTTATTAGCAGAAATTAACAAAATGAAAAAACAGAACTTGAGAAGTTTCGTGTAAAAAAAATGAAGGGCAATTGCAGATAGAAGATCGCGAATAAAATGGATGGATTCGGGGGGAAAAAACCACCAAAATTCTTTTTGAATTTGGAAAAAAACAAAAGTGTAAGGTGCAATAAAGAAATATCTCAATGTTAATGGACGGAAAAAATGCCAGATACTTACAAAAGCAAAAATAACTCAAGGATATTTATTTTGTGACTCGAGAATCTATATTCAACTAGAGAAAAACATGGATGAAGTATGCGTTTGGAAACACTTCTCAATGACGCAGATGATTCCGAACTGTACTCGACGCCACGTAGCAATCGTTGGAACCACTAAAAGAAGTCCTCTGTAATACTCAAGAGTGTATTATTTCCTCGTAAAACTATGAAAAATAACAAATCGTCCTGACAGGATGGTTTCCACAGTGAAGTTGTATCGCTGTTGTTTGGGAGGAAAACTTAAAATTTGCTAATTGTAAAGATCAGCTAATTATGCCCTATCATTCTACATCTGAGAGCTATCCAGATTCACAAGTACGCATACCTGGAGAATATCAGTTTTTATGGCATAAATGTACGGTTTCAGCCATAATCCAAAGGATAGAAATATAATCTAAGCATGTTACTGAAAAGACTGGCGGCTTGGCGGAATTTCGACTCGTCGCGATTTGCGTGTGATTGAGAGACATGAATCGCAATTTCAATCATAGAAACAGTCGATTAGAGCCTCTCCGGATGACTGATATGGCAGAAGTAGTACAGCACGAAGAATATGCAATTCTCACACCACATTGCATATAGGACATGCACGTATGCCTCGAACTGGATTCCTACGTGCGTCGGTCTACCCATTGGCGGGAAATATTCAGTTGCGTTTGTTTTTATGACTTATCCGCTTCTGTATGAGCTGCAAGTTAAAGGCATTTATATGCTACGAGCACCTGGTTGATGCTTTCTCTGCTGTTGATTTTGAAAAAGCGTTTGATTCCGATCTCGTACAATTTTCGTAATTATGTGGTTTTAATTTTTTTTTTCGGCTGGGCGTCGCAGTCGAGGTATATGAAATGGAATTTTAATAAGTGTTCTGTATACAAACCGGGCGATCGCTCTCTTAATAGTAAGTGGCGACTGTATAAATAAGTTTAAAATTGGGCGAAGTTCCGCCAGGAGATCCTCGTCTCGCTTACCTATATTGTACTCTTAGTGCAGAAGTACTTGGTGTCTTATACTCAACATTAAGCCTCTTATGTGGGGATGTGATTGAATAATGGATAAAAACATTTAAAATTTTACAAATTGCAGATGATACCCTTTTGACAGGCGTCAAGGTATCTAAACGAGATGTTTAATAGACAAGTTGTCTGAATCCCGTTTGATAGAGTATATGTATAGTAATAGATTAGCAATCCTAAATCGTTAGACGTCTTGAAAGAGAATCATATTCAAAAACTCACAGTAATGAGTGGATCAGCAATAAAATATTGCACCCTGAAAGTCTATAACTCTCAGTGTGTGTACATTTCGTTCAACACAGAGAGATACTTGGTATAGTAGCGTAAGTGATCTGTCTGAAAGGTGTCGGCGTTTGGATGGCGAAATACTTTACAATTATGGTTCCTGCGATGAGTTAGATGGATATATTATCATATAGATCGTGAATCTATCATTAAACTGTGTGAGTGCCAAATCTAATCTTCCTGCAAACTAGGTTTAGGAGTAAGTTAAGATGGGTCTTCTTGAATTTATCGTGTAGCA
>CALNVZ010001319.1:63302-73992 GCA_940671915.1 Paracentrotus lividus
TTGAACATAATTTTGACCATTTTTGGCCTTAGCCTCCATAACAGCATGTGAGTAAATGAATAGAAAGATACTGCGGCAGCCTTATTGTTTGTCTAATGCTCAAAAGCTGGTATTGCTCCTGATAGCTTGCATCATATTGTTAGGACTTGTTGGTGGCAAAAAATAGTTATTAGTAATAATAGAATATGGGATTTTGCTACATCAGTCCCGAAATAACCATATATTTTCTTTTTCTTCTTCTTTCTTCTTCTTTTTCTTCTTCTTTTTTTTGGGGGGGGTAGCCATTTCAAAAGTGTGTAGGATTCATTAGGACCGCACTGTCCAGAAATTTACGGCTACTTGTTTTTAGTTCGAAACTATTGAAATTGACATGAGTCAGAAGCATTTGTATTACATACTATAAAGCAAATAATGGGTTCGATATAGAATTTAAAGGGAAATCGGATGGTGATTGTTAAAGGGGAATTTACCCTTCAGAGTAATTTGGCTATAGTGAATGGAGATAAACCAAAGAAACATATTAGTGGGAGGTTTCAGAAAAAAATCAGTCATTGAATAGGAAAGATATAAATTTTTATTATTTGGATCGCTTAACATAATTTTCCAATTAACAACACGACCGTGATATACGATGAAATGCAGGTGATAACTTTTCTGTTTTTATTGTACACATTTTGCTAAAATAATATCTATCCTCAACCCTGAAGGTATAATAGACCAATCTTTTCATGGATGTGACATGTACATTTCTGAAGCATATAATGAATCATGCACAAAAAATTGTTCTATTATTAGAACCGTTAGTAACTTATCATGAGTATTACTTAGGTTATCGGCAATGAAGATTTAGCGAAGTTTTTTTCAAGAGACGCGAATGGAAAATAGCAAATATCAGTGGCGGATCTTGGCGGGGCGCAGGAGACGCCTTCCCCTTATAACCTGAGAACCACTCATTGACTGTACATGTTAAAATCGGAAAATGTCGGCGGCGCCCCATCCCCCTATCAGGCTGGCCCCCTTCCTGAAATCCTCGATCCGCCACTGAAATATAATTTACCATGTGGACGAAAAGAGTAAAAGTGTCATAAATTGTGATTATTCATCTTGTCTCAGTGATTTGCAAAAGATATAAATAACTCGGTGTTTATAAACAATTCATGTATATCAAATCATAATGAAATTGATTGTTCAATAAATAATATCAATGAATATGATATACAATAATGATCAACAAATATTTGAATTTAATTTACATGATCGGTATATCAATAGAGAACAAGTCAATGGGCCGTATGCATAAAAAGTAGCAATTGTTGCAAGTAATTGCTTCAAGCACAAGCAATTGCTTGTCAAGCAAAAGATCAAGCTCAAGCAATTGCTTAAATCCGTATGCATAACATTTTGCTTGTGCTCAACCTTTTGCTTGCCTCCAACAAGCAATTGCTTACGATCTCACATAGCGACGTCACGCCGGTGCGAACATCATTCATGGAGAGAACAAAGGCGGGTTTCGCATACTAGTAGTGTATTCAAATGTCATGCGTGTGGGGTAGGGGAGACCGGGGACAATTGTAACAGTTTTTTTTTCCAAATTTGACCTATCAAATTTATTAAAGCTAAATACTTGCTTAAAACTAAATAAAATGAAATATGCATATCTTAGCTTCACATATGAATAGGATTTGGGTTAAGTACAACAAGTTATTTTGAAGCCATTATCATTTCAAAACAAGATGTCGAGTGTTACAATTGCCCCGTGTCCAGGGGCAATTGTAACAGACGCACGGGGCAATTGTAACACATGCAAATGTAACATTTTGTTTTTCTTTATCAAAGCTATGCACTTGACAGATCCAAGATTTAAACAACATTAACCACATAAGCTAATTATAATAAAGATAATAAATAAATTAAATATAATTTAAATAATAAATTCTTGACTCAAGTTACATTAGATTTTTCACTTGTTATATGCATGGCATGGGATTATTGCAGAAGTTTACGTGCTCTGTACGGGCGATAGCGGAGCGCTGAATTGTCCCGGGTCTAGGTACGGGGCAAAGGCACTTACTTTATGCTATTGATACTATTGCCCCCGAGGTGGGTGACCATGTTTGGAGAGATTTTTTTTTTATAACTTTGGTATTCATCGTTGAAATTTTAGCAAAATACAGGCCTAAGAATATCATTTCTAAATAAAGAAAAATGACAGCCATAGCTCAACCACATATTTGTCCAGAAGAAAAACATTGGGTAGTGTGAGGTTTTACTTTTTTGCTCAAAAAACAGTTTTTTTAGCTGTAAAAAGTTCAAATAACCTTTAAAACTGTTTACACTCAAATAGCATGTGGAGCGATGAAATGTACATGCTCTGTACACATGTTAAGTTTTTAGCGTGTTTCTGTTAGGAATGGGAGCCTCTGTTACAATTGCCCCGTGTTACAATTGTCCCCGGTCTCCCCTAGCCTTTCATGACATGGCAGTATAACATTCCAGGATGACATATTTCAGAAAAAAAGAAAAAAAAAAAACAATTTAATTTATTAATTTATTAATTCATTAATTTATCCTACTCCTGTACAAGTTTGGTTTTTCTCTAACGAGCATAAACATGATGCTTAACCGCGAACGTCCCGATTAAGCAAGAGCTCAAGCTGCTATGACGGAGCTTGAAAAAACGTAAGCAATTGCTTATAAGAACAAGCAAAAGGTTCGTTTTATGCATACGTTTTATACATCAAGCAGTTGCTTGTGCTTGCTAGTAAAAGCATTTGCTTGCTTGCTTATGTTTATGGATACGGATTCAAGTAAAAGGCTAGCACAATCAATTGCTACTTTTTATGCATACGGCCCATTAAATGTGATCATATATCAGCTTAAAATGAATGGACAGAAAAATGAAATAGCCAAATTACATACAAAACGAAATCTAATATGCTAAGCAATAACAACAGTTCCAAATTCAAACGTTTTTATTGTCCATCTAGAAAGTATTTCACTAAACAGATGATCGAATCTCAACCAGGCCACCCCTCCCGAATACTAAAAAAAAAAAACACCCTTAATTAATGGTGCGGGTGATGACGTCAAAGGATGTTAACGAAATGCTACAGCCACCTGACAGCTAGGCATGATTGAAATTGCCCTTTCATTACATAACAATAGAATTCTAGCACATATGAGGTCTATTGTTCTGACATGGCAATAGAAACGTGTTTTCTAAAGGCGAAACCCAATCATGCCTGGCCACCGGACGGACGTAGCATTCCATTAACAACCTTTAACGTCATCACCCGCACCATTATATAAGGGGTAATTTTTTCGAGTATTTGGGAGGGACGGCCTGGACGTGGATCGATCATCTTTTTATTACTACTGTTATGAAAATTTAATTGTATTTTTGTGTATTTATGTTATACGCCTACTAAGCTTCCAATCGATGCAAGATTGTATTTACTCCGTCAAGGGTCTATTAACATTCGTAGCCTCCTGTCTAATTTAGATGAGGTTAAATTATTACTTCATGCAATGACATTGAAATCCTAGCTCTTAAATTTATCTAATTTTTTATTATTTTTTTTATTTTTAGATAATACTGTTTAAAAAAAGTGAACTGAAAATGTATAACTTTCACTTACTGCGCAAAGATAGAAACCAGAATGGCGGTGGAGTGACAATATACATTCATAATTCATTACCAATGCTTGATCACGAGGTATTGAACATTTTAGAAGTGACCCTCTTGTGATTCGACCTAGATTTTCTAATCCTTTAATTATTCTGAATTGGTACGTCTTCCTAACTGTGAAATGGAAGTATTTGATAAATATGAGAATTTGTTTTTTTCTCGATGGTTTGAATTACAATATTATCATTATGGGAGATACAAATTGTTATTTACTGTTTTTTTAACGACAGTGTCTGTTCAATCGAAACGATTAGACGACATTTATAATGTGTTTACATTGCAGCAGATTAATACGAAATACTCGAGTCACTGAAAGTGAAAAATATACACTGCCCTCCAAAAGTTTGGGTACACCTGATGTCAGCTCTGTTTTAGATCATTTTGAGGCATTTTATGTCAAGTATTTCAGTCTAAATGATGTTTAAGTACAACAAATACATTATGCAACCAATATACTTCACGATTACCACGCCAAGTCTCCTTGGAATTTAGAAATTTCTCAAAAATATGCAAAAAGTGCAAAAACGTGATTTTGCACTAATTTATTCAAATTTTGAAAAAAAAAGAAGATATCTCGGCTAATGACGGTCAGATCAATGTTAAATTTTGTATGGATGTTGAGGCATATGTAAAAAATAACCCTGTACTGTTTTTTTCTATTTTGAGACAACACTTTATTAATTATGCAAATTTATGCAAATTAAAGGTCCACATTTAGAAATTTATTAATATTTTGTTTTAAAAATTTCTATGAAGCCCAAATTTTTGTTAGAAGTTGCTGAGTATAATACTCAAAAAAAACTTTTTTAATTACACGTCAAAACAATGGTTCCTACTTAACAACTTTTTATATAAAGACTGAATTATAACTGTTCTGACTGGGGGAGGGGTCTCGGCCAATTTAACCAACTTTAAAACATCCATGATTGCTGCGCAACCGCTGCCAACCCCAAATATGCCTTTGAGTGACTTTTTCCTTTAAAGCGTAGTGCAACTATTGTTCTAAGAACACTGCCAATTGTGTTGTTAGGTGATTCTACATTGCATTATTGCATGTCAGACCTAAATAGAACCTAAGATAATATTTTGCTTTCATTTCAGAAACAGAAAAGACCCCAAAACATAAAGGAATACTTAAAAATAGAAGTAATCGAAGACAATAGAAAGTGATAAAACAAAAGAATACAAAGGAAGTCATAAGAATGTCCAACTTTTTAATCATAATTTTATTGAGTATTATAGTCTGCAACTTTTAACAAAAATTTGGGCTTCAAAACAATTTTAAAACAAAATATTGATAAGTTTTTAAAAATAGACCTTTAATTTGCATAAATTTGCATAATTAATAAAATGTTGTCTCAAGATAGACACAAACAATACAGGGTTATATTTGACATATGCCTCAACATCCATACAAAATTTTACATTGATCGGACCATTATTAGCCGAGATATCTTCTTTTTTTCAATATTTGAATAAATTAGTGCAAATTCACGTTTTTGCACTTTTTGCCTATTTTTGAGTAATTTCTAAATTCCAAGGAGACTTGGCGTGGTAATAGTGAAGTATATTGGTTGCATAATGTATTTTTTGTACTTAAACATCATTTGGACTGAAATACTGGACATTAAATGCCTCAAAATGAATAAAAACAGAGCTGACCTCAGGTGTGCCCAAACTTTTGGAGGGCAGTGTAGGTTGATTGATGTTAGTGTGAGTGAACATTTTATGAGTTATATGGTATGGAAATCAAGACACGAATGTAGGGCTACAAATGTTGAATTTAGAACGATATGTGGTATTTAATCTGGATTCATTTCTGGTAACAGTCCTCAGTAGCAACAGCAAATTTGTTGAATGGAATTATTGAAATGCAGGCACTATGTCAAATGAGCATAACCTTTTTTCTATTGCTTGTGGTGTCATATGAAAGGCCAGGAAATGTACGTTTTGAATAGTTAGATTTGGAAGATAATTTCGGATATCGCCCATCTAACGACTTTTTGGTTTCCTCTCTTCAAATTGTTTTTACTCATTTATGCGTGACATATGGGTCACATTGATATTACTATATAAAAATAAGACTCTAAGCTTTAAATTGATGATGATGAGTCATGATAAAATATCGATCAATCTCGGTTTCGTTTTATTTCTGGGACGCACTGTAAATTTTGTATAATAAATTTATCACTTTCCTTTGCAGGGCCTTTCTTTGTAAACACCTCGAACACGTGCGGAGGTAACGTAAATATTGACAATGATGTGCCGAAAATGAACATCAATGGAACAAATTCATACCCTGGCAGTGCTGCACGATGTTACTGGACATTATCAAGTCCACCCAATACAGAAATAATCATCAATTTCTTTGAGGTAAACCTGTACGACAGTGATAAATTGAAGGTGCTTGGGGCGTCGTCTATAGTCTTGTTCGAAGCCCGTAATCTTCGGCGAACACCGAGTGCGATTTATGTAGGATCAAATGGTGGGCGAGTGGAGTTTGTAGGGAGCTCGTTAGTGAGTCAATCGGTTATACAATTTGAAGCGAGTTTTATGCGTGAGTATTTTTGTCTTTTTTCCTACTACCTTTTTTTTTTAGTATCAAGACGTATGCATCTTTTTTGTTTGTTCATGAATGCCCCTTTTAAAAGCTGGGAAGTTTGGTAAGATTGAATAATTGAATTAATGGTGTAGTTCTCTTGTAAAACACTCCAACAACAGGTTTACTCGGCCTCTTTAATCCAAGCTTTCTTTTTCCTCTTTCATTTTCATTCAAGCAATTTTGAGAATATTTATTTGATTCAAATTTATGTTGAAGGGAATGTGTAACTTTGTGGAAACTTTCAAAAAATCTGAGCTGTGTGGTCCTACATGATCCCAGTGCATTTAATAAAGTGCCAAGGTGAAACCTTGAAAAGTTTGTTTCCATAGCTACACAATAAGTAAAAAAAATAGAGTCCAGTGATATATCAAGTGTTAAGTTTTCTTGGTACGCATATGAAATGGTGGTATTCAATTACTCATACCTCAGAAATTAACTGCCGATTGGATAAAAAATCTCAGTCGAATCCTGTCTAACCTAAAGGTTTGCAGTTATGATTGCTCCATTAGCTGGAAGAAGGATAAAAAAATATACCCTGAATGAAGTTAAACAATCCCTTTGAGGTAAACCCTCTCTTCAATGAATAAAAGCAAAATTCACTTTAACTTCTGTCCTTTCAATTAATAAGAAGAGCTGTTCAAATGAAAAATGATAGAAAACACTTATTCTATTTCGTGTCAGTGACAATTTGCGCATTGGTTTGTCATTTAAATTCACCAAGGGATATCTCAAAAATTCATTACTATGAGTAAATTTGTACATTTGAAATATCTTCAAATCATTGTTCCATTCAAGTCTTAGAGGGTTTAAACTGATAACTAGGGAGTTTGTATCTTCCACTTCAGCCTCATTCTTAATACCTTCGGAACCCCCAATGCTATCGGCTTTTACAGCAATGAAATATATATAAACACAACACAAAAAGAAAGTTCCCCCTATTTCAAATATCAATAATTTTTTAAATAGGAGGAGTTCAAAAAATCTAATTATATGTCCATGTAGGGAATCTAATTAGCAACCATGAGAGCGAATTTTAAGAAAAATCACGAGGTCATGCTTCAGTGAGCAATGGTTGAATGCAATAATGTCATTTTTGGAAGTTCACAAGCCTCAAATCACAACTTTGCTTCAATGATATCAGACCAATTTTTAGATTTTAAACATTTCACGCATCAGAATGTACGCAAAACATGCTTCCAAACATACGTAAAGGACATTTGCGTAAAATTTCACGGTTGAGTGAGCATGCAGCAAAAAATGCCAAAACTGCGATGTACACACGTGCACCGGTCATAAAAATAATACCAAAAAAAATATTCACATGATTTTTAGTGAACAAAATGGAAAGAATACCTAGTTAGTGTTTTTCACATGGTATTTTATGGTGTTCATTCAACCGTGAATTGATTTAATTTTTTTGCAAAAGTTAAAAACGCTATTCCTAGACATGAATCCCATCATATTTTATCAATTTTACCATGAAAAAGAAGTAACAATCGCAGTTTTGGTATTTTTTGCTGCATGCTCACTCAACCGTGAAATTTTACGCAAATGTCATTTCCGTATGTTTGGAAGCACGTTTTGTGTACATTCTGACGCGTGAAATGTTTAAAATCTAAAAATTGGTCCGATATCATTGAATCAAAGTTGTGATTTGAGGCTTGTGAACTTCCCAAATTGACATTTTTGCATTCAACCATTGCTCACTGAAGCATGACTTCGTGATTTTTCCTAAAATTCGCTCCCCTGGTAACTAATTAAATTCCTTACATGGACATATAATTAGATTTTTTTAAACTCCTCTTATTTAAAAAATTATTGATATTTGAAATAGGGGGAACTTTCTTTTTGTGTTGTGTTTATATGCAGCAATGGAAATACCCACATGACAGACAACCCGGAGTTGGGCACCCCCGGGGTGACAAACCCTGGGTAGACTAGGGAACTTAGTCATTTTTCTCATGTATGTACAGGTAGCATTACACATGCAGTAGCATTACAATAGGGCATGCTAGTTTTCCATCGTAATCTCCAAAAGCATTTGGTAGTCATCACCTTCATGATATCAATTTCATCAACTGCATAGATCTATTATTTGATTTGGCTGTACAAGATGACAAGAACTTCAGTTGAAATGAATTTTTCAGTTGCTTTGAATGTCTAATTCAATGTTCGATTGCTCTTCGCTTCATCGTCGATATAATACGAAAATAGCATTAGGGGGCAATTTCGGTTATTAGAACAGCCGAAAAAGGTATTCGTAAACGATATAGCCTTATTCAAAGGCGCTATAGGTAGCGATTGGAAAGTGCGCGCTCATTTATACGTACATTGTAGACTAATTGCAGCAAGGAGCTAGATGGGTTGCATGCTCGCGCTAGCAGCGATAGTGCTACGCAGGTTCTTTGCTAGTGTAACGGTACCGTAGTTCTAGCTAGCTAGCTGAGCTTGCGAGCTCGCTGACTGAGTGTGTTGTGCAGAATGTGGCCGTGGTGTACTGCGCTGTGTAGCTGAATCTAACTTTACTTTTCCAGAACTGGATTTTTTTTTAAGCAAGCCATCGACTGAATCTACCGTTACAGCTTGAACAGGGACATATGAAAGTTAGTCTTTAACTTACGTGACACTAAAAATGGCACACTGCTCTAAGGATGACGATTTTAGTTTGTTGTCAAACCAGAGTGGTCTATGATGCCATTTGGTCAAGCCAGGGTAGACACCAATGCCAACTGTCAATATCACAAGCATCTTCTAGATTTTCGTTAGTTGTCAACCCAGGGTTGTCTATGACGCTATTTGGTCAACCAAGGGTTGTCAATGATGCCATTTGGTCAACCCAGGGTTGTCTATGATGCCATTTGGTCAACCCAGGGTAGACAACAATGCCAACTGTCAATATCACATCTAACGTTAGATTTTAGTTTGTTGTCAACCCAGATTTGTCTATGGGGCCATTTTGTCAACCCAGGGTAGACGTATATTACTTAAAGTTATCGCCTTTGATAAAGGCTATACCAACTTTTCCGCTGTTCCAATAACCAAAATTCCTCCCTTATGTTATTTTCATTATTGTATTGACCAACAAGAGAACAGCAATCAAACGAAGGAGTTTTGATCAAACATTGAATTCGACATTCAAAGCAACTGAATATCATTTAAACTACATTTGCTTGACAGCTTGTACAGCTTTTGTAGTTGACGAAATTGATATCATGAAGGCAATGACTACCAAATGATTACGATGGAAAACTAGCAGGCCCTATTGTAAATAATCATGCTACTGTGTAATGATACAGTATACATGCGAAAAATGACTTAGTTTCCTTGTCTACCCGGGGTTGGTCACCGCGGGGGTGCCCAACCCCGGGTTGTTTGTCATGTGGGTATTTATATTTATATATATAAATAAACATGGAGTCTTTTTGCAGCCCTTGTCTATCAATATGTAGGTACATTTAAATGTCATTGAACTCACTAGAATAATGAAGATGGGTGATGCATCTACCCCTCTCCACTTTCTCAGCTTACTAAAAAGCTTGGACCACCATCTTTCCTCTCAGTCTTGAAAAAACGAAAGAGATTCTCATGCGTATAATTTATTGATACAATCCCAAAATCATATGATGTAATTTCATGATTCCAATACAATTTCATTGGAGTTGATTTTATATGTGCACCAGAGTTGTGAAGTTGTCCAAGCTCCCGTTTGTAAATTGTTCTATATTTCATTTCAGTGTCCCAAAGTTTTGGTCCTAGAAGTGTCATCTCATCCAACGGTGGTTTTTTCACACTGGGTGCTTCCACTGAATCCATCCGTATTGAGTCAGCCGATCTAACCAGTGTACCTGATGAAGCTTATTTGGACGCCCTCTGGTACTTTACTCTACCTGTCGGAACTAAACTTCAAGCTACATATCACGTACTCAATTTACCACCAGATGTGTCTTTCTATGCCTATTACGATATCGGTTTCACGGCGAGCAAGTATGTGTCTCGTTTTAGTAATACGGAGACTGTTCCAGGATCTACCATTCTCGAGAATGTCGCCACTTTTCAATTACATTCAAACTTTAAATCTCTCGGTGGTTTGGTGAATTTTACAGTCAGTTCTGTTGGTAGGTTATGTAAGATATTCTTTATGTCATTATATAATTTCTCATTTTATTTAGAAACATTCATCGATTCTAAGATATTTCCTCCGGCGGGAATTGCAACGCTGTTAATTTCATTAATTTATACTACTCAAATTCTACCTTCAACTGAACAATGAACACGACCCAAAACTTAACATACAACTGTCTTGCAACCTTAGGGGGCCGTCACACTGAGATCGTTCTATAACGTTCTTGCCCGTTCTTTAAAAAATTGCTGAACGGGCTTTGGTCGGGTTGGAACTTATA
>CALNVZ010001319.1:77194-107736 GCA_940671915.1 Paracentrotus lividus
TGCACGAATTTTCTACGAAATCCATCGAAGGGAGTTGCACGTCGAATGTACGGCGAGTTGTGACCGCCGCATTAGATAAAATAAAGCCCTAAACTTGTGGAATAAATGTAATGTGACCTAACTTATAACGCTATACAGTGTGTCCCAGATAAAAATAACCCAACTTTGAGAGCCTCGTATTAAAATTGCATTACTTAAGTGTAAAGGTTTTTTTTTTTTTTTTTTTTTTTAATATATATATATATCATATTAAAGAGTAACTCATATTCTATCCAGTGACACCAATATCATACGTTCTAAAAAAATTTGGTTAAAACAAAATGTTCCAAGTTTTATCAGAAGCAGTCCTGGCTTTCTGATGAATGCATTCTTTGTGTGAGCTCAGCCTGCCTAAGTCCATTCATGAGGGACAATAGATTTCTTGGTCTATTAAAATGCAAGGGCTGTTTATCCTCAAACATGGAACATTTGAATTTTGACGCTTGCTTTGTAAAGCCCAAGTGCTCGGCCATCCATCACAACACAGGTAATCGTTTGGTATCATTAAATAGAAAATGAGTTACTCTTTATGATGAAATTAATATAAAATTTTCATAAGCTAGAAATTTTAATATGAGGCTTTTAAAGTTGGGTTTCCTTTTTTTTCTGGGACGCATTGTATTGTGCTTGAAATTTTTTCGAAATTGAACTAGAGTCAACTTTCAAAATGCTTATCATTTTATCTGACTTTTATTTGGATAGTATATACTATTTAAAGGGGAAGTTCACCCTGGAATTTTATTGGTCTTAAAAAATGCAGAAAAATAAAAGAAAAATATGAGTGAAGGTTTGGGGAAAATCGACCAAAATATAATGAAGTTATGAATATTCAAAGTTTTGATTCTGTGACGTCACATGCGAGCAGGTCTCCTATGTGTTATGTAGTGTAAATTCCATAAAATATCCTTTTTTTTTCAGAGGAAAATAATTATGTCACCTGTGCGGTCGATATACCATCAAACATATGTTCATATACATGACTATATCAAATTGACCCATTCCTTTATCAAGAACCATGACAAAAAGACAAATTTATGGAATTAACATACACAACCAATGGGAGAGCTGCTCGCACGTGACGTCACAGAATCAAAACTTGAAATATTCATAACTTTGCTATTTTTTGGTCTATTTTCTTCAAACCTTCTCTATTATTTTTCTATTATTTTTCTTCATGTTTTAAGACCAATAAAATTCCAGGGTGAACTTCCCCTTTAATGATTTCTCACATTAGCGAGTAAAAACTCAAGGCCCGTACTGCGATCGAATTAGCATCCATATACGCACAATAGACAATGGCAAAACCGAACTTATTTATGTTAATGGAATCAAAAGTAAAAAATGCAAAGGAGTGTACTTAAAAATCAAATTATAATTCATATTTAGGACGAAATTGAATTCTAAATCAGCCGTTGTGAGATTGTCAGTGAATTTAATTAAAGTGAAAAAAAAAAGAAAAAGAATTGAAACTAAATGACAAAAAACAACAAAACAAACAAAAAAAAGGAAGAAATAAACTTAGCAACGACAGAAGGGAAGTGACTAAAGCACTTTTTCATTAATTTGGATGAAACTCTAAACATTTGCTAAAAAGGGAATGACGAAATAACCTATAATAACTTAAAACGAAGAAGAAGAAGGAGAAGAAGAAGAAGAAGAAGAAGAAGAAGAAGAAGAAGAAGAAGAAGAAGAAGAAGATGATGAAGAAGAAGAGGGGGGGGGGACACACAGAGCTAAAGAAGCATATATATTTTTTAATCAATTACGCTTCTCATTTATGAATGCGTGGCCCTTACGAATTGTTTTAGGTTAGAAAATCGAAATATCGAAATTCAAAATGGTGCATTTGATAATTCATTATTCATTATTTTGCTAGCATTTATACATTGTAGAGAAAAGCGTTCCGCAATTTTGTTTCCGCTTTATCTGGGACACACTGTATAGTACTTTATATTTCCATGTAATTGTCTTTAGTCATTGCTGTCTTGAAAAATTCTGAATGAAATCTTCCACACCAATAGGGCGAGGCATTAAATTTTTTTATAGCGTTTAGGTGCAGGAATTTGCATTGTGGATCAGCTTGACCATATCCTGTAGGTAGGCTGCAGCTTACATGGGAGTTTAAATCCAACAATATAAACACAACACAAAAAGAAAGTTCCCCCTTTTTCAAATATCAATAATTTTTGGAATAGGAGGAGTTAAAAAAAATCTAATTATATGTCCATGTATGGAATTTAATTAGCTACCATGGGAGCGAATTTTGGGAAATATCATGAAATCATGCTTCAGTGAGCAATGGTTAAATGCAAAAATGTCATTTTTTGAAGTTCACAAGCCAAAAATTACAACTTTGATTCAATGAAATCGGACCAATTTTTAGATTTTAAATATTTCACGCATCGGAATGTGCGCAAAACGTGCTTCCAAACATACAGAAAGGACATTTGCGTAAAATTTCACGGTTGAGTGAGCATGAAGCAAACATGCCAAAACTGCGATTTTTACTTCTTTGCCATGAAAAAAAATTATCAAAAATGATGGGACCAATGTCTAGGAAGAGTGTTATTAAAATCTAAAAATTGGTCTGATATCATTCAATCAAAGTTGTGATTTTAGGCTTGTGAACTTCAAAAAATGACATTTTTGCATTCAACCATTGCTCACTGAAGCATGACTTCATGATATTTCCTAAAATTTGCTCCCATGGGAGCTAATTGAATTCCATACATGGACATATTATATATTATATATTCTTTAACTCCTCCTGGTTAAAAATGTATTGATATTTGAAATAGGGGGAAACTTTCTTTTTGTGTTGTGTTTATATATAAAAGAATATACAGCCAGCTGCATAGGGCTGCACCCTTGAATTATTGTTTAAATTGAATGACTGCAGCCTTGAAGCCCAAGCCCGCTGCCCGTAATAATGAGAAAAATAGCCACAGCTGACTGCAACAGGACGCTAATGATAGTTTTCATGTCTCACATAAATTCTAAAACAATCAAACTGACAGTTGATGTCCATTTCTACACAGGAACGAATTTATGGCACACGGGTTATAGGCCCTACTATTCATTAATACCGTGATTATGTTTTAACCTATGGCAGGTCAACAACTTTCAGACGTACAGGGAATTTGTGGAGGTGTAATCACTCTTGATAAAAACAGACCCTCCGTAACATTTTCAACGCCATTCTACAACACTAATTCCGATACGAGTATTGTAATGTACTGCAAGATGTATATCACTAGTCCACCTGCAAAACAAGTTCAACTAACATTGCTAGACTTTGAGACGTCAATCTTTGAAACTCTGAATATCTACGATCACCCTAGTCTTTCTTCATCAACATATAAAGTGTCGAACCTGCGCGGGACTTTGAACAATACAGTAACCATCTTGTCATCAAACGGAGGGTTAAACTTGGATCTAAGCGACGATAGTTTTGCGCAGAATGGTCCTGGGTTCAACGCCAGGGTCCAGTTATATGGTAAATGACTTTGTTGAAATTATTTAAAAAAAATCTTCGTTATGAATATTATTAACGGAATTACATAGATTTACTACGGTAAATTATAACGTAGAATTACGAAGCTATTATATACTTGAAGGTCCTGCTCTTGCTTAAAGTCCCCGACCGGACCGAAAACTGAAAACCCAAATTACATACAAAACGGAAGCTAATATGTTACATAATAAAACCATTCCCAATTTAAGCGTTTTTATTGTCCATCTCGAAAGTATTTCATTATAAAGATGATCGAACCTCAAACAGGCCACCCCTACCAAATACTCGAAAAATAACCTCTAATTTAAAGGCGCGGCTGATGACGTCAAAGGGTGTTAACGGAATGCTGCAGCCACTTGGCAGCCAGGCATGATTGAATTTGCCCTTTCATTGCATAAAAGAATTATAGCACAAATGGGGTCTATTGTTCTGACATAGCAATACAAACGTGTTTTCTAAAGGCGAAACCCAATCATGCCTGGCCGTAAGATTCCCTTAACATCATTTGACGTCATCACCCGCGCCATTAAAATAGGTAGAACTTTTCGAGTATTTGGGAAGGGTGACCTGGTTGAGGTACGATCTTTTTTTAATACTGTTATGAAAATAGAATTTAATTTTTGTGTATTTGTGTTATATGCCTACTTAGCTTTCAAGCGATGTAAGGGTGTATTTACTCCGTCCACGATCTTTAAAGACAAAATAACAACAACTGATGATGTCGCTTCATTGCTACAACGTGAAGAAAACAACAACAACAGCGAAAATGATAATAGAATAATGTTAAGGCAGAAGTTTGTAAACATGTTATGCCTTTAGATGTGGTCGTGATACTGTCCTGATGGTATTGATGAAATAAGAAACTAAAAAATGTAAAAGATCGATCGCAAAGATCATGAAATATTGAACTACATTTTTAATTTTATTTACAGAGGACTCTTCAACATTAAATGGATTTTGCGGTGGGACTATTGATCTGACTGAAAACACACCGAGTGTAACTTTTTCGACACCCCTCTACTCGAGACCTTCAGATGAATATCTTCTTATGAACTGCGAGATGTATGTCAAAGCTCCTACTGGAAAACAGATTCGACTCACAATTCTCCACTATGAAACGTCTGACTCACAGAAACTTACGATTTACGACCATGAACCGATCATATATAACAGCAATCCTGTTTTCACTTTGCAAGGGGACCTTAGCAACCCTGCAGAACTTGTTTCGACGTCTGGTGGCTTTGCCTTGGTCTTTGACGATGAAGATGATGCAACTAATGGAAGAGGTTTCACTGCGGAAGTCAGCATAATTGGTATCGTTTGGTATATTATTTATATTTAATACCGACCCCCGCACCCTCATTGATAAAGTAGAAACTACACGTGCTGACTTTTTGTGTTTTAAACCAAGGTATTGTGATCGTGCATAGACCACAGGGGGGGGGGGCATTTCGCCCCTATAAAATTCTTCTCTTGTTCGAACAATCATTGAAGATTAAAATAAAGAAATACATAGAACATGCACCAAAACTGCATCATTCAGCTTAACTTAATTTTTAAAGTTTGACGATTAACACAGACTGTACAAATCATTTAGCAAAAAGAAAATAACCGCACCCCCAAAAACATCAAGTTAACGATCGAGAATAAGATAAAATATTCATTTTAGTTCAATTTCAAGAAAAGAAACCCGTTTAACCTACGATTTTAGTGACATTGTGTCACTCCCCCTACAATAGGGCCTAGGTATTGAAATGTTGGTGTTTAAAATTTTTAGGAAAAGTCATTTCATTTGGTGTACACTGATTGAAGATTAAACAAAGTATTCGGTGGATCGTTTTCAAATTTAAAATAACGATAGAGCAACGGAAACTTAAAAAATAAACTCCCCACGGTTCTCAAAATAATGGGGCGTTATTTTCAGTAATAAAGAAGTACATAGAAACTTAAACATGCATTAAATCAGTTTTACTGTATAGTTATAACAGTTTTAATAAAGGAGTCTCTTCTCAAATCCATTTTATGATTACTTCATTGTTTCTTTATCTATAATTGATGTTTAGTGCTTCCTAATCGAGACTATTTGTGCAATTTAAATAAGCCAATGCATACTGTCACCATAAGATGGCGTTTGGTGGAGTTCGACAAGATCATTAAAATTTAAGTGCGTATAATTGTGCTTATTAATTTGCCCTATTTAGGTAGGCAAACATCATTGTATTCAAAGTATCTTAACCATGAGATAAAATCATATTCTATGAATTTCATTGAATGAACTAACTAATCATGAATATTTTTTCTTCTTTCAATGCCGAATAGATGGTCCCCCTTCCGAATTATTTGGATTTTGTGGGGGAGTCATCTCACTTGAGGAATCGAGACCGACCTTAACATTCTCAGCACCACTCTACAACCCTCATTCTGATATGAGTATTATCATGAACTGCAAGATGTATATCACTAGTCCACCTGCAAAACAAGTTCAACTAACATTGCTAGACTTTGAGACGTCAATCTTTGAAACTCTGAATATCTACGATCACCCTAGTCTTTCTTCATCGACGTATAAAGTGTCAAACCTGCGCGGAACTTTAAACCACACAGTAACCATCTTGTCATCAAACGGAGGGTTAAATTTGGTTCTAAGCGACGATAGTTTTGCGCAGAATGGTCCCGGGTTCAACGCCGTGATCCAATTATATGGTAAACGACTTTGTTGAAAGTGTTTTTTAAAATCTGTATTATGGATATTTTTGAGGAAATTACACAGATTGACTACGGTAAATTATTACGTAGAATCACAAAACTATTATATACTTGAAGGTCCTGCTCTTGCTTAACCCTATTCAGACTGGGGGGGGGGGTCAATTTGACCCCCCCCCCTGTACGAAATCCGCGACTGCCGCGCAACCGCTGCGAATCGCAACCCGGCGCTTTGTGACTTTTTTCTTTTAAGTGTCTCGCAAATTTTGACACCAAGTTCGAAAAAATCGGATACTCCGTTGTCGCGTTACGCAACATTACGTAATCGCATGTCAGGCCTAAATTGAACGAAAATCGTCATTTTGCATGCGTTTGTGTACAAAATACTGCTTTTTTCTAATTTTCTTTATGACACTGATAATTGTGCCTTCTGAGCCCTTTGATTGATTAAATTTGTCTTTATATTGATCAAAATACATTTCTCAAGCATAAAAAATTACAAAAACAAAGAAATACATAAGAAATAAAAACAATAGAATACATAAGAAATGTATAAAACAATAGAATACAAAAGAATTAATTTGAAATTTCTGAATTTGTCTATTCAATACTGTTGTCTTTGCTACTCAGCAACTTTTAGAAAAAATTTGGGCTTCATAACTATATTTATTAATGAAATATTAACGATTTCCATAAAAAAGCATCTAATTTGCATACATAGCATCTAATTTGCATACATGAGTATGCATAAATTAGCATAAATTAAATACGCGAATTTTTTTTTCAAAAAAAAACATACCAGCGACACCCTTTACATGTGCAGCGACGTTCGCGCAAAATTTCGCCGCGAGCGGACTATCCGCGGCCGAGATCTCAGGGGGGGGGGGGGGGGGGGGGGACAAATTGACCCCCCCCCCAGTCAAAATCTCCTCTTGAAGATGCCAGTCTGAATAGGGTTAAAGACAGAATAACAATAAGGTGCACCTTATGATATCGGTTCATTGCTACAACGTGAGGAAAAACAACAATAACAACAGCGAAAATGATAATAGAATAATGTTAAGGCAGAAATTTGTCAACAAGTTATGCCTTTAGATGTGGTCGTGATACTATCCTGATGGTATTGATGAAATAACCAACTAAAAAATGTAAAAGATCGATCGCAAAGGTCATGAAATATTGAACTGCATTTTTAATTTTATTTACAGAGGACTCTTCAACATTAAATGGATTTTGCGGTGGGACTATTGATCTGACTGAAAACACACCAAGTGTAACTTTTTCGACACCCCTCTACTCAAGACCTTCAGATGAATATCTTCTTATGAACTGCGAGATGTATGTCAAAGCTCCTACTGGAAAACAGATTCGACTCACAATTCTCCACTATGAAACGTCTGACTCACAGAAACTTACGATTTACGACCATGAACCGATCATATATAACAGCAATCCTGTTTTCACTTTGCAAGGGGACCTTAGCAACCCTGCAGAACTTGTTTCGACGTCTGGTGGCTTTGCCTTGTTCTTTGACGATGAAGATGCTGCAACTAATGGAAGAGGTTTCACTGCGGAAGTCGGCATAATTGGTATCGTTTTGTATATTATTTATATTTAATACCGACCCCCGCACCCTCATTGATAAAGCAGAAACTACACGTGCCGACTTTTTGTGTTTATGCAAAGCCATTAAAGGGGAAGTTCACCCTCTGGAAATTTATTGGTTCTAAAAATACAGAAAAATGAAATAAAAGTATGAGTGAAAGTTCGAAGAAAATTGACCAAAAAATAGTGAAGTTATGAATATTCAAAGTTTTGATTATGTGACGTCACGTGCGAGCAGCTCTCCCATATGTTGTGTATGTAAATTCCATAAATTTGTCTTTTTTCATGGTTCTTGATAAAGGAATGGGTTGAAATGATAGAGGCATGTTTATGAATTTATTTTTGATGATATATCAACCACCCAGGTGAAATAAGTAATTTCTTTTGGAGAAAATGACCCTTAATGGAATTTATATTACATAACACATAGGAGAGTAGCTCGCATATGACGTCATAGAACCAAAACTTTAAACATCCATAACTTCGTTATTTTTTGGTCGATTTTCTTTAAATTTTCACTCATATTTTTTCTTCTGCATTTTTAGAATCCAATTTAAACCCAGGGTGAACTTCCCCTTTAACCCTATTAATACCAAGGTATTGTGATCGTGCACAGACCAAAGGGAGGGGGGGGGGGCATTTCGTCTCCTACATAATTCTTTTCTTGTTCGAACAATCATTTAAGATTAAAATAAAGAAATACATAGAAAATGCACCAAAACTGCATCATTCAGCTTAACTCGGTTATTTAAGTTTGACGATGAACACAGACTGTACAAATCATTTAGCAAAAAGAAAGTAACCGCACCCCAAAAAACATCAAGTCCACGATTGAGAATGAGTTCAAAATGTTATTTTATTTCTATTTCGAGAAAAGAAACCTCTTTGACCTTCGATTTTAGTGACATTGTGTCACTCCCCCCTACAAAATAGGGCCCATGTATAAAAATGTTGGTGCTTAAATATTTGAGGAAAAGTCATTTCATTTGGTGTACACTGATTGAAGATTAAACAAAACATTCGGTGGATCGTTTTCAAATTTAAAATAACGATAGAGCAACGCAAACTTGAAATTAAATTCCTCACGGTTATCATAATAATGGGGCGTTATTTTCAGGATAATAAAGGAGTATAGAAACTTAAAATGCATTAAATCAGTTTTACTTTATAGTTATAACAGTTTTAATGAAAGAGTCTGTTCTCAAATCCATTTTATGATTGGTTTATTGTTTCTTTATCTATAAATGATGTTTAGTGCTTTCTAATCGGGACTATTTGTGCAATTTAAATAAGCCAATGCATACTGTCACCATAAGATGGCGTTTGGTGGAGTTCGACAAGATCATTAAAATTTAAGTGCGTATAATTGTGCTTATTAATTTGCCCTATTTAGGTAGGCAAACAATATTGTATTCAAAGTATCTTAAGCATGAGATAAAATCATATTCTGTAAATTTCAATGGATGAACTAATTAATCATGAATATTTTTCTTCTTTCAATGCCGAATAGATGGTCCCCCTTCCGAATTATTTGGATTTTGTGGGGGAGTCATCTCACTTGAGGAATCGAGACCGACCTTAACATTCTCAGCACCACTCTACAACCCTCATTCTGATATGAGTATTATCATGTACTGCAAGATGTATATCACTAGTCCACCTGCAAAACAAGTTCAACTAACATTGCTAGACTTTGAGACGTCAATCTTTGAATCTCTGAATATCTACGATCACCCTAGTCTTTCTTCATCAACGTATAAAGTGTCAAACCTGCGCGGAACTTTAAACCATACAGTAACCATCTTGTCATCAAACGGAGGGTTAAATTTGGTTCTAAGCGATGATAGTTTTGCGCAGAATGGTCCCGGGTTCAACGCCATGATCCAATTATATGGTAAACGACTTTGTTGAAAGTGTTTTTTAAAATCTGTATTATGGATATCTTTGATAATTTATAAAAAAATAAAAATAAAGATTAAAAAAATGTTCAATGTCAGTTTGGGATTCGAGCCGAGTTCCACCGAGAAATGGAAAAGTACCGCTGACATTACCAATAAACCAACGGAGATCTCCCTAACTTGTATTAGTTATGACAGCATATTAGATGATTATGGCAAATTTGAAGAAAGTTCATCATACAACAATATGATCTGCTAACAATCGTGAGATGTGAATTGGTCTAACGTGCTCATCAGCGCTTCTCATGCAGGGGACCCAGGTTCGAATCCCAACGAAGTCACGCCTTTTTTGCCCATTTTCACTGAAAGCTTAAGATCGACTCACGTGAAAGTGCTAAAACAGCACTTTGAGTGCAATTATACAGTCTGTGTCAAATAAAATGGTACAAGTGAAAAACATTTTTTGAAAGTATGAAAATTAATCACATTCTAAATGTGTTTGATATTTCCATAAAGTAGGAGAATCAGGCTTTCTTCTGCAATTTTTTTTTTCATCCCATATGGTGCCGTAGATCTTGAGATATGACCAGTTTTCTTTAATCAAGAAAAAAAAAATGTAATTTGCGCATGCTTTTCTATAGTTTTCGCACATATTAATAGCCAATAATTCATCGCACCGAAACAACGGATGTGTGTAATTTCGATTATCTCATCACCGCACAAAATTTAGCATCACTTTTGTTTTACAAAAGCAAATTATACAAAACAAAGTGCATCAAGAAGAAAAATCTTTTGGCTCTAAAGTGGTACCACGTACACACATCATTTCAGAAGATTTCATACCTAAATTATTTTTTCACGACTGTACCATTTTTTTTTTTGCAACAGACTGTACAGCACTTAGAATGCAGTCACTAAGCAAGCTCTTAAAAAGCGCTGATTTCAGCCTCTCAAGCGCTAAAAAGAGCAATTAAGTTTTTAAAGTGTACGCACCATTTTAGCAATATGAGGGCCCTGCTGGCTCGAAAGTAAGTTCAGGTTACCCGGTTTAAACAATATCCCCATCTTTGGTAGGTTTAATAAAGTTTCATACAGTTTTGACAAAGTAAGGGTGATTTTAACTCGTTTGTTGAAATAGGGAGGTCAAATAGAGACCAAATTATAAAATTCTGAGTAACTTTACATGCCATCCGTATGTGACAACTTCAAAGTCCCGTATTAAACAAAGTAATCACGTGAACCAATATTATTTTTTTTTGTATTTTTGGCATACATGAATACCCGAGTAACTTTGTGCAAAATTTGGTGAAAATGACATGGACTTCATTTTACCTGTACAACGTCCTTAATAGGGCGATCACAGTACCATCCGCGGGACCCGGACGGCGTATTGAATCAGTCGTTTTGATAAATTCTGTTCGAGCTGCACGCAATTTATATTTTCCGAACCGTTTACAAATTAATTACTAAAATAAGCCTTGAACGTGCACTAATAATAATAATAATACTTCCTTCTTATATAGCGCATTTCATTACCGAAGGTAAAATCAATGCGCTTTACATAAAGTATTACAGTCATATAAACAATAGATAAGATTAAACAATAGATATGTTTTAGAATTTCAATTTAAAGTAATAAAAAAGATAAAGTAGTACAGGTAATATACATTACATAGGTTTACATGTAATGTATATTTTTACTAATATATCCTAGTTTGGTTCATTCAAATTAGGAAAAAAGTTGTCGCTGTCAATACTACTAGCCGAGTGGTATGAGGAACAGACTTTCATCCAGAGTTCGACTCCAAAGATTTGTCATTTTTTTTTTTTTTTTTTTTTTTTTTTTTTTTTTTTTTTTTTTTTTTTTTTTTTTTTTTTTTTTTTTTTTTTTTTTTTTTTTTTTTTTTTTTAGATGCTCTAAATGAATAGATCTTACATGAATAAATAAGATCCATTAATAAAACCTATAGTTCAGAGACGAATTTTGATCCAAAATATTATTTTCATTTTGTTTACACATTACACCCATAAGGAGAGAAATTACACTCATTTGAAAGTGACATTGATGGTCCATGGATTGGGAAACGATATGAGATGCTAAGTCCTAGATAAACATCTAAAAAGACCAAAGTGGTCTTTCCTGCGACAGCCCCCCCCCCCATATATAAATATTATATAAATAAACAAAAATATATTTCAAGACAGAGTTTGAGATCTCACCCTAGACAGTATAACTTTCTCGTATAGTCTCATCAGGAACCTTTTAGGGGCCCTGGCGGGGGCCGCAGGAAAGTCGCACGGGAACCGTATTGCAAGAGGCCTGTCAATATATTATTTGGAGGACTCACTGAAAAACACGGGCGGAGCCCGCTCGGCTACCAGCAGAAACCCGTACGGCTACCGGCAGAACCCCGCTCGGGTCCCTTTGGTGACTCCACGGGTTTTCTACGGCCTACCGGGTTGAGAAAAACGCCGGGAAAATCGAGAGCACGCAGTCGATCTTCCCGGCTCCCCTACATTTAAAGCATAACTACTGGAAAATGTTCTGGTGTGCACATAAAATCGTAAGGGAGTCGGCCGGGAATCGCACATAAAGGTTAAAGTGTTTTTCCTACTCACCGTACGGACCCCGGAATAGAAGCTTTTGGGGAAAGGAGGTATGACACAATAGTGGTCTCTATCCAAGTCGCCCTGAGGGTATAGTCGCCCCTGGAATCGCCTGGAATCTAAACTAAAAAGTTACTTTTCTGTAAAAATTCAAATTTTCGACGATTTTTGTGAATTTTAGTACTTATATCTCCAAAAATAATACTTTCTTTAAAATTTCAATTATATATCCTAAATGGATCACTAATAATCAAGAAATGCGTAAAGTATCAGCCGGATTGATGGACGCTTTATATTTCTATAAAGCTTTTTTGTAAATTTGCCTCTTTTCTCACATTTTGGAGCAATTTTTGGATTAAACCATATTCAAATGGGTAAATAACACCTTAAAAACTCGCTAAATTTAAAAATATTGATGATCCAATAAAATTTAGGATGTTTTCTTCCCAAAACATATGAAAAAATTAAAAAATTTCAGATCCACTTTTTTTAATTTTGGCACAGCTTGGACAGATTCTGGCCCACTGTGCAATGGTTGGAGGCAAAAATGTCCTTTTTTGAAGTTCACAAGCAGATTATCACAACTTTAAATTAATAATTTTGGAACAATATTCTAATTATTCAGAATCACACTTGTCAAAAAAGATGCAACATATGTGCCCTAACATACAAAATGAGTTAATATTAATATCTGAAATAGTGGGAACTTATTTTTTGTGTTGTGTTATAAACCCTATAAACACAATAAAAAAAGTGAGTTCCCCCTATTTCAGATATTAATAATCTAAGAACCAGGAGGAATTGAAAAACAAAAATCAAATTATATGTACGTGTTGGTAATTGTATTAGCTACCATGTGCAGGGGGGGGGGGCTGCCCAAATCTTCCGATTTTAACATGTACAGTCAATGAGCGGTTTTCAAATTATAGGGCGGGGGCGTCCCCTGCGCCCCCGCCTGGATCCGCTACTGATGTGTAGGAAGTCGAAACAAAAGTTTCGATTTCTGTACTAGTTTTCTTACTCTCTCATAATTATTCATCTTGGAGGCTCTGTAAGCACCCTCCCACGGCTGCCCGGTCCTTGCGATCGCGCTTCAATTTGTTAGAGTTGAATATAAATGATTTCGAAACAATATTCAAACTATTAAACATCACACTTGTCAAGAAAGATGCCACATGTGCGCCCTCACATAAAAAAAAATTAACGGTGAAATTTCACGGTTGAGTGAATAATTTGAATATTAAACGTAAAGGAATTTTTAACGCCGTTGGGATGTTAAATAGACAATTAATTTTATTCATTTGTCTCCAACGGTAGACACCATGCAAATTGGTAGAAACACACGCAACTGCTGTGTGATAAATATTGGAACCAGACAGCTATGAAAAAAAAAATCATAAGCTGCCCGGGCGGGATTCGAACCCACGACCTGTGGATTGCTAGACCACCGTCATAACCTCTAGACCACCGGAGTGCCCGTAGCGATCAAGATTCGAATCCCGCCCGGGCAGCCTATAATTTTTTTCATAGCTGTCTGGTTCCAATATTTATCACACAGCAGTTGCGTGTGTTTCTACCAATTTGCATGGTGTCTACCGTTGGAGACAAATGAATAAAATTAATTGTCAATTTGAATATTGTTCCGAAATCATTTATTCAAAGTTGTGATAATCTGCCTGTGAAATTAAAAAAAAAAAAAAAAAAATGAAATTTTTGCCTTCAACCGTTGCTCACTCAAGCATGACCTGATGATTCTTCCTAAAGATCGCTCACATGGTAGCTAATAAATAATAATATATATTAATATTAATAATAATAAAATTACATACACGAACATATTATAAGATTTTCTCAAATAAAATCATAATAAAAATAAGATAAAAACAAAATCTCCGAGACAACCTTTTAAACTATAATCATACAGACGGTATAACAGGTAATTGTAGAAAGGGAAAGAGTGGGTATTTTTTTTTTTCAAACGATATGTGTATTTGGTACCAAATTAAAGTTGGGCGGTTTTATTTTCCTGATGATATACCTCTCTGTATAATTTTCTTTTGTAAAACAATAGTTACGCTAAGTTTTGTTTGAAAAGGAGAGAATCGAAATTACACAGACCCTTTGCCTCTTCGGGTCATCTTGGCTTATGTATGCTGTTCGAAACCTTTACAAAGTAAAAACAGTGCACGCGCAAAATGGATTTTTTTTTTTTTTTTTGTTCTCGATTGTAGGAAACGAATGTTTTAATACCTGTAAAACCTAATGAGATGGCAGAAAAAAGCGAACTGATGAAGGCCTACAAGCTTTATGGAAAGACTAAAGACTGCGAGGTTGAGATTAATCTTCATGTTAAGAAAACAACCCCCAACAAACCATAGCAAAAAAACAAAAAACAAACAAAAACAAACAAACAAACAAACAACGAAAAACAAACAAAAAAACAAAAAACAAAGAGGCCTTTCCGGTTGTGCCAATTTTAAAATACAGAAGGTAGATATGCATCACGTATCTTCACTGATCATTATGTATTTGGATATTTTGGGAGTTTCAGAGTTTAACGGATCTCATTTTTGTTTTATACAGATGATTCTCCTACAGTAAAAGGATTTTGCGGTGGGACTATTTTTCTGAATGAAAACACACCGAATGTAACTTTTTCGACACCCCTCTACACCAGACCTTCAGATGAATATCTTCTTATGAACTGCGAGATGTATGTCACTGCTCCTACTGGAAAACAGATTCGACTCACAATACTCCATTATGATACCACTAGCTCACAAAAACTTACGATCTACGACCATGAAGACATCGGATATTACAGCACTCCAGTTTTCACTTTGCAAGGGGATCTAAACAGCCCAGCTAATGTTGTTTCAACTTCTGGTGGTTTTACCGTGTTCTTTGATGATGAAGATACTGCAACTAATGGAAGAGGGTTCACTGCTCAAGTCATCATAACTGGTATCGTTTGTATATCATCTGGATCTATATATTGCGTTCCTCACTGAACGGCCTAGCTTTTTTTTTATTACAGGTTCAAGATATTAGAGGAGCAAATATAACAAAATATTACAATAATTATTATTTTCCTTTGGAGAATCTTCACCTTAATGTTCAAATTATATTCATTGAAAACAAAACAAAATGTAGCTTGTCATATTATTCCCTGACGTAGAATAGATAAAGAGAGTAAATAGTGTTACATAGGCATATGCAAAACGTGAAGGCCAAGATTACTATTTTCCTTCAGTAAACATTCTTCCTACGCTATAGGTTTGAAATAAAGACATTCCCCTTAAGTCGCATTTAAGGTGGTTGTAGTATAGGTTTTCCAGGCCAATTTCATTGTTCTGTCAATCAATTGCCTATTAGAGGCATTCATTTTCGGAAAAAAACGCTGATGCATCGAAATGTTGCCTGTCAAAATCGTATTCAATCATCAAAATTAACGATTGCTGTGATCGATTTCGTATTTGCCCATTCTACTTCATATAATAAGCATACACATTCGGCAATAACTATTCAAATTCGTATTCATTCTGTCGACATTTCATTCCGTATACTCAAATTCGCATTAATTTGAATGCACAAATACTGAAATTAAATGCCTACATCCGAATTTGAACTTTGTAACCATTACTTTGTTTGCCGAAAAACGAATTTCAGAGCATGAACACGAAATTAATTGACTAAAGTCGGTCCGTCGCATCAAACACAAGAATTTGAATACATATTAAATGAAACTGAATGATAAATGTATGAAATTGGCTGGGAGCACCTGTAGTAGAAGTAGTAGTAGTAATAATAATAATGATAATAATAATGATAGTGATGATAATAATAACAATAATAATGATAATAATATAATTGATAATATATAATGATGATGATGATTATAATAATACTAGTAATATTAGTAAAAAAAATAAATAAATAAATAAATAATAACAAAAATAAAAAATAAAAAATAATAACAGGGGCCGTGGAGCCGGGGGCCGGGGGGGGGGAGGTGGGGGCTGCAGCCCCCCCCACTTTTTCAGCCAACGTGCTTCAAAAATGCAAAATGACCATACAATTTGTTGATTTTTGCCCGTTCAGCCCCCCCCCCCCCACTTCGGCTCAGGCCCCTCCACTTTTCAAAAAACGCTCCGGCCCCTGAATAACAATAAAATATAGGTTTTCCCGGTCAAGTTTAACTATCTCCGATCAATTTGCATTTTTTCTATCGCTTTCGTTCCGGAAATGTGATCGCGATTACAAATCTGCCAATGAAATTCGTTATGTGTAGCCAAAATCAAACACCGTTCACCCCAATGCAAATTGCCGCCGACGAATTTGTTGTTGTGGAGCAGTCGCATTTCGTTCAATGGTTAGCTCAAATCGCTCCATCATAAAAATTCTCGTCTTTTGGTGAATTCAAATTCGTATTTGGCATCCACTTTGAAAATAACTGTATACAAATTAGGAATGTTGGGTTCGGGTAGGAAAATAAAAATTTGGGAGGGGCCGTGAAGTTTTTTGTCAGATAAAAGGCTATCATGGGGAAGGGAGCCTGAGCTTGGAAAACACACACGACAAAAAAAAAAAACAAAAAAAAACATAAGCTGATTATAAATGTTTATCCGTTTTATCAGAATGAATCAAAAACTATATGTAGATACTCGCTCGAAAACGAAATGTAAAAAAAACAATAAAAAAAAACAATAAAAACAAAAACTATAATGTGTATAAAATAGAGTAGGGGCTGCAGCCCCATCCCACTCTAGAATTAAAACTGCATAACATTGAGGGGGGGGGAGGTGTTAAATTTCTCGCCTTCACCATCAACATGTTCATCAATTAACGCCATTGGGGATCAGGAGGGGAGGTGAGAATAGGTCAGTCGGGTCGGCAATCTATTTTTTTTTTCTAACCATTTTCTCTTTTTTCTTTTTTTCTTTTTTTTTTGTGGCTTGGGGGTGGGGGCTTTCCCTCTGGCCCCTGAATCCACACCTGAAAAAGGCAAATAGACCAAGTGACAATTAGATCAAGTATTTCAAATTAGACCAAAATAGCTTGTAGACAGGCGCGGCCCCATCACCCAGAAAAAAAAGGTAAAGAAAAAAAAAAGGGAGAGAAAAAGTATGCATTGATCAACAATATTGACCAATAAACGTACCATGTGACGTTACATGATGACGTTCTGGATGACCGAATGCCGCCAAAAAAAAAAACACCAAACCAAACAAAACAATTGTACTTTTCGTTTACTAAAAGTGCCCTGGCATTTTTCTTGGCTAAAAAGGAACACCTTTCATATTATAAAAAAACATTTTTAGACTCTTGAAAAGCCCACGGACAACTTTTTTTTCGTAAAAAAGGGGCACTCATGTTACTAAAAAAGAACCCTTTTCCTCCACCAGTTTCTTTTTTTTTTTAACCCCAAATTTATCCGCTCGCGTCTGCTAGAGGGGGACCTCGCATAAAAAGGAATACCAAGCAATACGCATGAGACAATTTACCCTAGTTGCCGGAGGGAACTATTGTAAAAGAGTCTTTTCAAAAAGCGCATAGGCCATTTACATCCCTCCAAAAACGTATTTTTTAAGGACCCTCTTTAGCATTTATGTTTTAAAAGTCATTTAAACTGTTAATCTATTTGCAATTGGTTTGCAATTGCTTAAAGTGTGTAATAAAAACTGTAATGTTGCTTAAACTTAAATGTACATTTTTCTTTTTAAAGGGGCGCACTTTAATTCTCTCAAAATAATCAATATATATGTGAACAGCATAATTAATTAAAATACTACTTTTATACCCAGCCCCTCCCTATCCCATAAATTTGCTCATTATGCCACTGAGGTAAAGGGCCCCCTTTTCCTCCCCCACTTTCGAATGTTCGGTCCGCAGCCTCTGAATACAAAATTATTGCTTATCAATTTATTTTGTGTTTACCATGGGCGCCAACCGTGACCCCTGCTTCGTGTGTTCACACAGATAGCCTAAAACGTTTTTAAAATACATAGCCTAAAAAACGAATTGACTGCTGGAGCTCACCTCCACTTCCTTTTTTACAGCCTGGCAATTTTTTTAAATTATCGCACGAATTTGATTTCATGCACATTGACGGAAGTTCACTGCACATAAAACACTTTGATCGCACATAAACGAATACGAATGATCATTAACGATTATGAAAGAACATAAAACGAAATCGATTGCTCTAAACGTAACTTAAAATTACCGATAGAACCCCGCTCCGGGAAGGTATCGTGTTAAATTGACTGAACATTTAACCGAATTCGAAGAAAAGAGTTTAAAAATCGACGGGAACAACTATAGTAATAATGCAAATAATAATAATAATAATAAAGAAGAATAATAAGAATAAAAATAATAACAATATAATAGTAATAAATTAATAAAAATAAATAATAATTAATAATTAATATATAATAATAATAATAATAATTAACAATATAATAAATAATATAATAATAATAATAATAATAATAATGATAATTATAAAAATTAAAATAATTAACACAAAACATTAATATAACAATTATCAACAATTAATTCTTTATGTAAACATTTTCACTTTGGACAATAAATTTAAAGGCAAAAATTTTATTATTATACCAAACAGATGGCAACCCCTTCAGGTTAGACGCACTTGGTAGGAGAGTAACTCAGTTGACGAAAGTAGACCCGCATTCAAATATTCTCAACACCTCTCTACAAACTCTATTCAGATATAGTATGGTATGTACAACAAGATATATCTTACTAGTTTCCCCAGGAAAACAAAGTTCATCTCACATTGTTGGACTTTGAGACCTCTACTATGAACACTAACTATCTACGTCATCCTAGTTCTACGCAATCAACGTATCCGAGTCTCAGACTTCAAGCGAACTTTGAACGACGAGTAAATATCTTTTCAAATTCGTGGATTAATTGGAGGCTAGCCGACGACAGTTTTCGGCGAATGGTCGCGATTCTGTTAGAGTTTCAATCGATCGGTAAATTAAAATGTTTTCACAGTTATTGATAATGGTGAAAATCTTGACATCAGGAAAAATTAAATTTGAGTGACTATAATGTAGGGCTAAAAGAGTGAATAAGAATTAATAAACACCCAAACACCACACCAACGATTGCACACACACACACACACACACACACACACACACACACACCGTCCTCTCTAATGGTAAAACAACACACGATGAACGACGATTTCACGAGGGGGGGGCAAATTTAAATATTCAGAGCAAATTTGGCAAACAAAAGATTACTTTAATTTTTTTTTCACCTCACGCTGGCCGAGCAAAAGTGGAGGGGGGGGGCATTTTTTCGGACTTCGGCTATCAAGACGGTCAACATTTGTTAGGGGTTTAGTTTGTCAATTCGGCGTCATTCTTCATTCAATCAATATCTATTTTTCCACGCTATTATCACCACTTTCTGCGTAATATAGGTTCTTTCCTTTACTATTTTCCCTTTTATATGCTGATGATAACACATCCAATATGGGAAAAATGATTAAACAAGAATAATTTTTTTTTGTCACATGTTTATATCTTTCCAATTAATTATATTCATAATTGCTAGCTTTAAAAAGAAAAAAAAAATAATAACGGACGTTACTCTCTCCTTTTACATCTTTTCCTTCGTGTATGTAGGTATTTCGCCCGAAAGTCACAACCATTAAGATCTTTATAAGTTTAATTATGAAAAAAAAAAAAATTAAAATTTCTATTTTTTGGGGGGAAAAATTAGGAAAAAATGTGCTTGTTCCACTAAAATGCAATTTCATTTATCAAAAATTTATTAAAAAAGTGAAACCTTAAAGGAAATTTAATAGTAGAAAATAAAATTTTGTATTTTTTTTCTTCAAATACAAAACGGGAGACCTTGAGCGCCCTGCTTTGTATGGACCTCGTCGAAGTAGAGATGCACTGCCAGACGTTTAGTTTGGGTAAAAATGGGCTCCTTATTTCCATACTCAGATACGGGTAGGGGATCTACCTGCTTCGTTTAATCGAAAGTCACCAAGCTGCCTGAATAAAGTAGTTGAAATACTAAAGCCTCTATGCATCTCCCAAAAAACTAGTGACTTCTTTAAAGGTTACTAAATTAGAAAAATAAATGTCCATTTTTCGTTAGAAGGGAATCAATCAAGAAGTCCCAAAATTACCACCCTCTTTAAAAACATTTGATAATTTATATAATCATTTTAAAAGCCCATAATGCGCCCATTCCCGCTTGCTATAACCCCGCCCCTAAAAAGCTTCATCGGAAGACGATATCGTAGTCACGTGACTGTTGACGTATTGAGTAACCAGCTGCACGGACAGTGTGTATGCACGTGTAGAGGTGCAGGAGCGCCCGAGATGCGGGAGCGCTACATCCCATGGCTCCGTTGCCGTCGACGTATACTGTTCTTTCACACATTAGATTGGTCACTAGAATGATGTATTCGGACACTATTTTCATCAATAAATGTTCTAATTCTTGTGCTATACATGTATAAGGGTTGTAGTAAGACCACTGCAGTATGCTAGGTGGCCTAGCTTTTATGCTTCAGTCGTTTCCAAAAAGAGATTGAAAGCTTTTCGGAGTTTCGAAAAGTACGTCAAGCTTACGACTCAAAGCAGATTGGCTACGGGCCACAAAATTATAACTAGTACTTGCAGTGATTTTGCGAACGTTGACTTTAAAATAATTAAATTCCTAATTCGATAGAAGGAAATGAGAATTATGTTTAAGTAGGTTTAGCCCTACTGACAAGTAATAACATCTCTTCTACTTTACGTTTATTAAATAGCGGTCAATTGATGATTAAACCATGGATATAACTGGAGGAAGCGAAGGCAGAGAATGAAAGAGGACAGTTATGCAAACTAGTATATACAGGCGACGAGATCAGCTATTACATGATTAATATGGGGCCGTGCAGTGTTGATGTGTATTCGCATTGCTACCACATGCAGAATATGAGACCCCATAGGGCAGATATGGTGCTAGTGAGTGTCTTGTAGTGTATACACTAAAATACACACATGACATGAATTTGCCCTATAGCTGCCCTATCACCTTCTAAATTCTACACGCATATAAATTCAACAGTCCATGTACAGGACAGACGAGGATGTTTGTAAGGAAGAATGATTAAAATTACGCAAGATTTTATTATATTGGGCAAAATTGGTCACTGATGATATTAACCAGATTATTTCTTAGAGACTTCAGTATTACAAAATCTACATTCTTATTAGTAATTTTCGTAGTTTTCTCTTGCACCAATTAAGGGAGTCGCCGTTTGTCGGGCTTACTTTTAATACGTCATTCCGCTAATGAACCAATCAGGCTCACAGGGTTTCAGGAATGTTACCAAGACCTTTATTTTTCCACATTTCGTCAAAATTGAGACTTCTTATGAAAAACAATTTCACTTTCGTTTTTAGAAGGTAATTATGCCACGGGAATATGCCCAATTTGTTTTTCCTAATTTAAGTAAACCTTTAACCCTATCAAGGACCAGGTATTTGATGTTCATCGGCTCCTAATTGGTTCATGAATATTGTTTAAACAATGGATATCGAAAATTATCAAAAATGGGAGAAACATGGTTACCAATTTGTGGTGCCATATGCAACACGGAACATCATTACCCCCGCAAAATAGTGTATCAAAATGTTCGTAAATAAATTTCAGGAAAAGTCACCAAGTTTGGTGAAAAAAGATCCAAGGCGTATAGAAATGGCGTTATAAAGTTTGGTGGGGGGGGGGCACATGTCTTGATTAAGGGTTAAAGCCAAATGTCAGGCCCACCTCAGTACATGAGTGGAATAAGTTGATTAAAGGGTCCGGGCCATCGCCCATAATGAATTGGAATGCATATTTCTAATATTTGATGCTCAATTTTCAATGAATAAAAGCTTTAATTTCTAAATGTGTTGCACGATAATGATTTGAACAACGAAAAGAAAAATTCGACATTTCATTGTTAACTTGATTTTTTTGGGCCTAAACTTAGATAACTAAAATCGAAGGATGTTTTGAAAAGCAATACAACAATCAAGCAAAGCAATATGAAATTTGAATGATCTTTCCTTAAACTTTATGCTACTTTTTAAAATCGACCGCACGTTTCAAAAGCTTGTTCCATAATTTTTAAGGATAAAGAACTAGACGAACTAAATTATAAGTTTGAAATAGGGGTTTAGCCCGAACGATCTTAAGAAAATTGGGAATAATAATGAGCGAAATTGACTGGGAAAACCTATTATATTTATAAAAAACACGTTGACAGTATGAATAAATGTACAAATTAATTACAAAAATGAACTCAAAATTAAAATCGGATATTACAACTTCTTTGATACTTTGTATTTTATTTATATTTGTTGATTCCGTAGAAAGATACCTCAGAAATATCACTTAGAAAACTTTTGTGGAGGCCGAGTCCCGTACATGAAGACTTCCCCGAGTCAAGATTACACTCTCTCTACTTCACCCCACTCAACGCAAACCCTCCGAATGTCATTGCTGTTATACATCTGGAGCGATTCTAGTAACTACGAGGACAAATCGAACTCACTTTCAGAAACGTCGAGACCGAAAATGAAAGTACATTCAGGGTTTATGACCATCTATCTTTACGCGTACCAGTTCTTACTAGAGGGGTCTATCAGTGAGACGCCTTCAGTCGTGTCAACACGTTGGGATTCACAATAGTCTACGAGGACGAAGACCATTTTTAGAAACGGGCATGGTCTTTTGCTGTACGCTAAACGGGGAAGGTGAGCAATATTCTTCAAAATACATGTATCAACCCTCTCACCCATATTATGAAGTATAGAGTTTTAATGAGAAAAATACACTATCACAAAAGACTACATTAAATTTATAGTCTGGCGACAGTGTATAATAAAGTGATAACAATAATAAGAAATAGACCACCATATCATCTCAATATAGCATGATAAGGGATTGTGTTACCTGCATTCCACGATCTTTAAAGGAGTGTCATCCTTTTCACAAATTGCGAAAACTAGCTACCAATTTGGCAATAACTTTAGAAATATGATAGGAACTTTATACTGTCTACTCAATCTTACTGTCATAGGTTGAACTAGATAGTAATATGGAACAAAAAATATCACTATCAATCTAGACCAGCTCTCCTCAAGCATCGTTGATATTACAGCGCGTGTAACTCCCGCCTTCAGCAGGGACCACACACAGGGAATATACACACGGCGTTATCAGCGTCCATTATTCGCTGCGCTAAACGGTCAACGGGCGATTGAATTACGTTTAATTTTCGTGGTACGAAAAATTGGAATGAATTTGCATAATGCGCAATATATTGCAAATATACACATTTGAGCTTTAAATCTGTTGTGCAAAGATATAGTCCTGAATATACTACGTATATCTCTCAAAAACTTAGAAATGTAATATTTTTGGCCTGAGAAAGATGACCGGTTTTAAAAACAAATCTTAAGGTAATTTAGTCATCAAACCTTTAAGTCAGACAGCATCGCCTTAAATTTGAAGGCTCATTGATCATTGCTCACATTGCTGAGATATTCAGACTAAATGTCTCCATAGTGATAAAGTGTCCCTGGGTTACGTTTTAGTTGACGCTGCAGTCTAAAGGGGAAAGTATAATTACCGTCTGTACTTTATTGGAAGCATGTAAATATCATGTCACTGAGACAAAATATTAGGTACTCATTTCCAATATGAAAAAAAAATAGTAATAACGTCAACATATATTAACATTTGAGCTGAAAGAGCTCTCAAAGTTTGGTTTGCTTTATTTTGAGGCGCATTGTATAAAAGCTAGTATTTGACATTACCTTTTATGAATAGAACATATTACTATATTCAGAATTAAAAAAAAAAAAGAGTAAATAATAATATAACGCCGTAACACATTGCATAATCCCATGCTCTATGAGAGTAACGATTATTTTGATTTGACAAAAAACAATTGAAGAGAAAGTTATTACATTTGTTTGCTGCATATTGTTAAGAATCAATGGCATACTGGTATCTGTTAATGGATATCATTGAGGGCCTGCTATCCAGAATTGGGGTTGTGATGATGTTATACTTGGAACAAGAACTTCGTGAACAGAAAACTCACGTTAAGGCTTTATGGACTATATGACATTATACTCAGAAACAATGCCCCTTTGTTAAATTTCATACACTAATCAATTACAAATTAAAGCATAGACTTAACCAGTACAAAGAAAAATAAATTAAAAATGTTATACGGAGTATTGTTTAGTTTAGATAGGCCTTTATCATGTTTGTTAGATTAAAGTTGTGATTGTAAGACACAATTATCTTTTTGTTTTCTAGGGTTACCCTGACGAAAGATAACGACAGCCTTTTCAAGGTTAGTCACGGCCTTTTGAAAAATAAAATGCTTCTAAGGTTCTTTTCATCCAGCAGATCAACCACGTTTTTCTTCTTTTTTTTTCGGAATCAACTATACATTATATTATATTACACCAGTCAAGTGATGGACACAGACTTTGCTCATGGGGTAATCTCCATAGAGGTCTTTAAGGTATATTGGTGATGGACACAGGGACTTTGCTCTGGGGTAATCCCATACATGTATTTAGGGTACAGTGATGGACACAGGACTTGCTCTGGAGTTTATCCCATTACAGGTAATTCTTGTCTGATTTGAGATTGAAGCTATACCACACACAAGTACAGATCTGTGATCTTGATAGGGCGTTTAGACATCCATTAATAGCTCTAATTGTGGTGTTCAAGACTTGTCTAACTTTACAGCATGAGATGACTCACTCCAGACTGGCGATGCTGTGCAGCGTATTCCGCAGCAGAGAAACTCGAGTAAGGAACTGTGGTCCGACATGGTTCTGGTATCTCTTCTCCATTTCGTGTGAGTCAGTCTCCTTAAGATGAGTACGCTGGCTCCTACTTTCCCTTTGTCTTGCCAATGTCTCCTAAGTACACGAAGATTGATCTAATGTTATTATAGCCTACATGATTGGTGTGGGACATTTGAGGCAATTTTCATCGCATCTGAACCTTCAGTCGAGTGGCATCTCTCCTTGAGCTTGATTGGGTCTTTTCAGGATTTCGCTGAAGTGATTTGCGACATCGTACCTTTCAAGCATCGCTGAGATATTTTAAATTCTCATAGAATAGCTCCTGTGAGCAATGCAGAGGTCGGTCAGCATTTATTCGGGTGTGATGGCGGCCAGGGATACACGGTGGGAGGCATTTATGGCTTCTGCTTCAGCCATCTACTGCGCGCTTGCCATCCTGTCTACCATTAGAACCACTGTTTAATACCAGTTCTGGAGAGCTTTCCACTCCATTCCTTTCATCCACAGAGTCTACAGGTGAAATCCTATGGAATTAGCGGGTCACAGCTGCTGAGATATTCAAGCTGCTCCAGGTAATTAAGCCCTTCTCTCAACCATCTTCGATGTGCTGGGTGAGGGTCAGGTGTTGGACTAGTACAGCACTCTCCTGGCGAAACCTGCCGTGAACTTCATACATTATTTATTCGTATTGCTAGTAAGTTTGTTATTCTGTAATATACTATTGGTAATATAGCGTTTTCCCGCGTCAATTTAAACTCTTTGCAATTCTGAATTCGTTAATGTTCATCAATTAAAACGATACCTGTGGAGCTGAGCTGTTCGGGCAATTGAGTATTAACGTGTAGATTTTTAATCGTAGTCATATTTGACGAAAGGCTTGAAGAATAATGTCAAAATTGATGGAGAGCAAGTTGTATATTGACTCGGGAAGACCTATACTATTTTGTATTTATGAATAACCCTCTTTATTATCTAATCCGTGTACGTGTAGTATTTTTCTACTTCACTCTTTTCGCTCCTCCGAACAGAGCCCTGTGGAAGACCAGTTATATGTAATGCAATTGTACATTTTAAATCTTCATGTCTTTCATGCCAAACAGGCTACTCTGCTGTATAAATAATGAGAAATAGAATAAAAAGGTTAAAGGATTCCTAGCAACTTATTCCTCATTCTAAAAGACATGACAATAAACTCAACACAGGCTCTCATGTGTGACGGAGCATTAATACTGGAAATGTAAGATATTCAATAAAGCAAACGTAGAAAATTAGATAATTTTATTAAATCAGTTGTATCGCATATTGTGTTTAACGAATAATCATCGTTATACATATCTTACTTTAGGTTTAAGGACACAACCACTGGTCCAATCGAAGATCAATCACCCCAATACGAAACATCTAGGCCTACGTTTATATAGCCAGCACCGATATCCTACGGAAGTATAACATTAAAAAAAAAAAATTAATTAAATAAAATACTCGGTACTATTTTAACCGCGTTACATCGGACTCGGTCTCGGGGAATCCTCACGAAGCTGCTCGACACTGAAAAAGGGTGGTCCTGTGATCGTCTTTATACACAACAAAAAAAGGCGAGTTAACACGGACTCCCTAGATCATGACCTGGAAGTATAAAGACGTCAGTTAATGTGTGGTTTATAGTTATAGCCAAATTCCAATCTGACCTCAAGGTCGATCGAAGTCAACACGGCTTCTGTTTACACACAAAAAGTTGCCGTGTCGGAACCCGCCTCCAGATCGAAACCTAAGATTTTGGCGGAGCAAAAAGGCGGTGTCCAATCCGGGTCGCGCATTGCACGACTGATCCCGTTTAACATGGCAAAAAATTGCTTGGTCGAGCACGATTGCGCGTGTCAACCCGCGACCCGAGTCACAAGTTGGTAAACGATGGTATTTTTAGGTGGGATGCGTTCATGATTGAAAAATAAAAAAAAAAAGAAGCATATCTACACTCTTTAAAATGTGGTGTAAAATGGTCGCGTTAATGATGGTTCTGGTAATAAAAATTCCCAACTAACATGAATTTTTTGGCCAGTTATGAATTAAGTAAAATGTTGGACGCATAATTATTTACCATATAAATCCGGTAATCTTACTGGAAAGTTTGCTAGCTGAGTAGTTGGATATTTTGCCAGTCCTTTTTTCTTAGTAATATAGTTAGGGCAAAGAAAGAGCTTGCATAAAATAGTTTGCGAGGGAAATTTGTGCCATAGAGTACTTACACTTACAAAAGTTGCAGATGTTAAAGTAAATGTATATTTAAGTAGTTTAGTACGTTTATACTTGTTTGTAGACCTATTGTTTAAACCTATTGGTCTACTCGATTGGATCTACTTCCATTTGGTCTACAGCCATTGGTCCAATGACCTTTTAGTCTACTAACCATTTGGTCCAATTGACCAATTAGGTCTACTAGGCTTTGTCCACATCCAATTGGGTCTATCTTGGCGTTGGTCCACATCCAATTGGTGTACTAGGCGTTTTGGTCCACATCCATTGGTCTACTAGGCGTTTGGTCCACATCAGTTTTGGTCTTACTAGGCGTTTGGTCAACAACCAATTAGATGCATGTACTAAGATCCTGTTTTCTTAGCAATTGGTCTTCATGTGGACTGACTAATGTATTCTGGTATATGGCCTACAACCACAAACAAAATGAATATTGTGGTACTTCCTATCGTTTGGTCTACAAGTTTATAGATCTACGGGCCGATCGAGCGATTTAACCCTACCCTATTGCTCTGCAATATGGTGACCTTTCGTGGGGGGGGATGGAGGATTGGGTGTGAAAATTTGTTTCATTTGATGATGGAGAAGGAGAAAAAATGTTTCGTTTCAGCTGTAAATCATAAAGAATTTTGCTCGTGTATCGCCCTTATTTTTCTTAAAAGCCAGTATGAACTTTGAGGAAGACTCCTCCAAGGTATGAACTAGCAGCCTTGTTATACCATCACCTCAGTCCTCAACTAACTTGATTCTGCCTGATCTAACCATAATGCAAGTAACACTCGCTGTAATGTGTGTCTTATATTCAGGTCCCATTTGAATGAAAACACACTTTTCCACTCAATAGAATCACACCATGATAATTATGTGCCAAGCTATCAAAACACATACTTTCCCTCAAACATTGTAGATTGCCAATACACAATAAAATTGTAGGTTAATTTTTACACCGTTTGTTATAGTTTACTCTCAAAGGTATAATTAAAGCTATTGTATAACACACAGTACAATGAGATCGTATGCCTCAAGTTCGGCTCTTTGCTTATAATATATGCACCGTTTTTCAGGTTAATCATAAAAAAACGCCCGCCTCCTTCACTGTACTATACTATTTTGAGGCGTAAAAACGGGTAAATAACAAACAGCACGTTTGTTTGTTGTTGTTGTTGTTGTTTGTTTGTTTTTGGGGGGGGGGGGCTCGGTGCCCGCCAAATTAACATTCACAAATTGATGTAAGAAAGTAAAAGGTATAAAATACATTTTATACCGCGATGACCCTACGGCTGATGATGACGGCGAAGTTCCGAAAAACATTGCACCAACTCCCACACCCCCTCATCGTAGCCCCCATTTTAAATTAACCTGTTAACGATCGAGGGAACGTTCAATAAATATTGTGCTGCCCCTCCCCTATTGAAGAAGTGATACAAACACTATGGTTTTAGTGGATCAATTATTGGTGTGTAGACAACTGGTGAGGGACTCAATTGATTGTAGCCAAACGTACATGGTGAGGGACCAACTTGGATGTTGAGACCAATTGGTGACCTAATTTAAGACCAACTGGTGGTGGAACCAAGTGGATGTAGACAAACTGGTAGGTGGACCAATGATTTGTTAGACCCAACGTGAGTGGACCATTGGATGTAGACCAACTGGTGAGTGGACCGAATGATGTAGACCATACCGGTGAGTGACCATTTTGATGTAGACCAAAAGGTAGTGATGAAGGCGTTGATTACTGAATGCGAAGTAGGACTATTGGCTATGGGGACCAATAGGTTGTAGACCAATAGCTGTTTTACGTCTACTTCAATATAAACCCCTGTGAAAAAGTTCCACAACTTGAGGTCTAGACCCTAAGTAAGTACTTATCTTTGCTCTCTTTAACGATACTTATATCTTTACCATTGGTCACTTCCAGTTTATTCGCTCCTTTTTAACTCGGTACCGTCTTTCTAACGATGATGTCATGCTTGCATGCCAAGAGACGCCTCACTTTTGGGTAAGTCAAAAGTCAAAAGCAAAAAAGAACAACAAAAACAATACCTGATACGAATCGTTAATTTCTTTCAAATTTTTACGGATACCTTGCCGGCGAACCTATTGGTCATTCAAAGGATGACAGCGTCTGGGGAATATTATAATACCGCAAAAATAGCTCTTCGTAATTAAGAGGCATAAAATTAGTTAGCATAAACTGCTACTAGTACTAGTAGCAGCAAAATTCCTAAGCGATCTAGATCGCTAGGAAATGCGACACTAGTACTAGTCGCAACCAAATTTGCCTAGCGGATCTAGATCGCTAGAAATTGCGGTGAAAGGAGTTATACTTTTAATGTCTCTTTATTATTTCATGTATTTTATACTTCATTGAAACCTCCATATTCTGCTGACAAATAACAAAACACAGCTATTTGCGGGTTATGTTCGTGGCATTTATGTGAAACTTTGTGATGGACCTGCTGAATTGCCAATTATCATTTGAAGGTGTCAGAACAAAAATATCACATATGAAGAGTTGATTCCCAAAAGGCACTAATCCACTTTAGTTATTAGAGTAAATCAAGGTTTTTAATTTACCATTTATCTTTATCCATTGTAAGTTATTTTGATTATATATATTAAAGCTATCGTATTTCGGAATAATTAAAATCACGTTTTTAAAATCTAGCTATCAATTTCAGTTTTAAGAAATTTTATAATTTCCAATTCATGATTAGCGCCTTTTTGGAATAAACGTCCGTCAATGCCAATTTTTTGTAGATTTAAAGCCTATAAATAAATGAAATTCAAAAACAAAACACATGAATATTGCTTCCCAGAGTGTAGATACACTTTCGGATGTTTTAAATTTTGAAAATATTTTTTTGTTATATCTTATCTTTTTCAAGACCGGGATTTTCGATGTTTATTCCAAAAGGAGCTAATCCAAAAATATTCATAAAATTATGAAAAACTATTCTAATATCTAAAAAATTTGCACGGATTGATGGAGGCTGGTAGCCCAACATGTATAAAATATCTAATAGTATTTTGTTAGGTAAGGGG
>CALNVZ010001319.1:109870-129675 GCA_940671915.1 Paracentrotus lividus
AGAGCCGGGGGGGGCGGGGGTGGGGGCTGCAGCCCCCCCACTTTTTCAGCCAACGTGCTTACAAAAATTGCAAAATGACCATACATTTGTGCATTTTTAGCCGTTCAGCCCCCCCCCCCCCCACTTTCGGCTCAGCCCCTCCACTTTCAAAAAACGCTCGGGCCCCTGAATAACAATAATAATATAGGTTTTCCCGGTCAAGTTTAACTATCTCCGATCAATTTGACATTTTTTTCTATCGCTTTCGTCCGGAAATGTGATCGCGATTACAAATCTGCCAATGAAATTCGTTATGTGTAGCCAAAATCAAACACCGTCACACCCAATGCAAATTGCCGCCGACGAATTTGTTGTTGTGGAGCAGTCGCATTTCGTCAATGTTAGCCTCAAATTCGTCCATCATAAAAATTCTCGTCTTCTGGTGATTCAAATTCGTTTTGGCATCCACTTTGAAATAACTGTATACAAATAGGAATGTTAGAGTTCGGGTAGGAAAATAAAATTTGGGAGGGGCCGTGAAGTTTTTTGTCAGATAAAGAGGCGTATCATGGGGGAAGGGAGCCTGAGCTTGGAAAACACACACGACAAAAAAAAAAAACAAAAAAAAACATAAGCTGATTATAATGTTATCCGTTTTATTCAGAATGAATCAAAACTATATGTAGAGAGCTGCTTCGAAAACGAAATGCTAAAAAAAACAATAAAAAAAACAATAAAACAAAAACTATAATGTGTATTAAATAGAGTAGGGGCTGCAGCGCCCATCCTCACTCTAGAATTAGAAACTTGCATAACATGAGGGGGGGGAGGTGTTAAATATTCTCGCCTTCACCATCAACATGCGATCAATTAACGCCATTGGGAATCGGGGGGGGTGAGATAGGTCAGTCGGGTCGCAATCTATTTTTTTTTCTAACCATTTCTCTCTTTTTTCTTTTTTTCTTTTTTTTTTGTGGCTTGGGGGTGGGGGCTTCCCTCTGGCCCCTGAATCCACACCTGAAAAAGGTCAATATAGACCAAGTGACAATTAGATCAAGTATTTCAAATTAGACCAAATATAGCTTGTTAGACAGCGCGGCCCCACATCCCAGGAAAAAAAAAGGAAAGAAAAAAAAAAGGGAGAGAAAAAGTGCATTGATCAACAATATTGACCAATAAACCGTACCATGTGACGTACATGATGACGTTCTGGATGACCGAATGCCGCCAAAAAAAAAAACACCAAACCAAACCAAAAACTAAATTGTACCTTTTCGTTTACCTAAAAGTTTGCCCTGGCATTTTTCTTGGTCTAAAAAGGAACCTTTCATATATAAATAAAAAACATTTTAGACTCTTGAAAAGCCACGCGACAACTTTTTTTCGTAAAAAAGGGGCACTCATTTACTAAAAAAGAACCCTTATCCTCCACAGTTTCTTTTTTTTTTAACCCCAAATTTTATCCGCTCGCGTCTGCTAGGAGGGGGACCCTCGCATAAAAAAGGAATACCAAGCAATACGCATGAGGACAATTACCCCTGTTTGCCGGAGGGATAACTATTGTAAAAGAGCTTTTCAAAAAGCGCATAGGCCATTTACATCCCTCCAAACGTATTTTTTTAAGGACCCTCTTTAGCATTTATGTTTTAAAAGTCATTTAAACACTGTTAATCTATTTGCAATTGGTTTGCAATTGCTTAAAGTGTGTTAATAAAACTGTAATGTTGCTTAAACTTAAATGTACATTTTTCTTTTAAAGGGGGCACTTATAATTCTCCAAAAAATCAATTATATGTGAACAGCATAATTAAATTAAAATACTACTTTTATACCAGCCCCTCCCTTATCCCATAAATTTGCTCATTATGCCACTGAGGTAAAGGCCCCCTTTTTCCCCCACTTCGAATTTCGTCCGCAGCCTCTGAATACAAATTATTGCTTCAATTTATTTTGTGTTTACCATGGGCGCCAACCGTGACCCCCTGCTTCGTGTTGTTCACACAGATAGCCTAAAACGTTTAAAATACATACTAAAAACGAATTGACTGCTGGAAGCTCACCTCCACTTCCTTTTTACAGCTGCGAATTTTTTAAATTGATCGCACGAATTTGATTTCATGCACATTGACGAAGTTCACTGCACATAAACACTTTGATCGCACATAAACGAATACGAATGATCATTAACGATTATGAAAGAACATAAACGAAATCGATTGCTCTAAACGTAACTTAAATTACGATAGCCCGCTCCGGGAAGGTATCGTTTAAATTGACTGAACATTAACGAATTCGATAGAAAAGAGCTTTAAAATCGACGGGAAAACCTATAGTAATAATGATAATAATAATAATAATAATAAGAAGAATAATAAGAATAAATAATAATAACAATAATAATAGTAATAAATAAATAATAATAAATAAATAATAATAATAATAATAATAATAATAATAATAATAATAAAATAAATAATAATAATAATATAATAATAATAATAATGATAATTATAAAATTATAAATAATTAACACAAAACATTTAATCAAACAATTATTCAACAATTAATTCTTTATGTAACATTTCACTTTGACAATAAATTTAAAGGCAAAAATTTTTATTATTATACCAAACAGATGGCACCCCTTCAGGTTAGACGCACTTGGTGAGGAGGTAATCTCAGTTGACGAAAGTAGACCCGCATTCAATATCTCAACACCTCTCTACAACACTTATTCAGATTATATATGGCTATGTACAACAAGATATATATTACTAGTTCTCCAGGAAAACAAGTTCATCTCACATTGTTGGACTTTGAGACCTCTAGCTATGAAACACTAACTATCTACGATCATCCTAGTTCTACGCAATCAACGTATCGAGTCTCAAGACTTCAAGGAACTTTGAACGACGAGTAAATATCTTTTCAACATTCGTGGATTAATTTGAGCTAGCCGACGACAGTTTACGGCGAATGGTCGCGATTTCTGTGAGAGTTCAATCGATCGGTAAATAAAATGTTTCACAGTTACTTGATAAGGTGAAATCTTGACATAGGAAAAATTAATTTGAGTAGACTATAATGTAGGGCTAAAGAGTGAATAAGAATTATAAACACCCAAACACACACCAAGTTGCAACACACACACACACACACACACACACACACACACACCGTCCTCCTCATATGTAAAACAACACACATGAACGACGATTTCACGAGGGGGGGGGGGCAAAATTTAAATATTCAGAGCAAATTTGGGCAAGCAAAAGATACTTTAATTTTTTTTTCACCTACGCTGCCGAGCAATAAGTGGGAGGGGGGGGGCATTTTTTCGGACTTCGGCTATCAAGACGGTCAACATTTGTTAGGGTTTAGTTTGTCAATCGGGTCATTCATTCATTCATCAATATCTATTTTCCACGCTATTATCACCACTTTCTGCGTAATTATAGGTTCTTCTCTTTACTATTTCCCTTTTTTATGCTGATGATAACATCAATATGGGAAAAATGATTAAACAAGAATAATTTTTTTTTGTCACATGTTTTATATTTTCCAATTATTATATTCATAATTTGTAGTTTAAAAGAAAAAAAAAATAATAACGACGTTACTCTCTCCTTTTTACATCTTTTCCTTCGTGTATGTAGGTATTTCGCCCGAAAGTCACAACCATTAGATCTTTATAAGTTTAATTATTGAAAAAAAAAAAAAATTAAATTTCTATTTTTTTGGGGGGAAAAATTAGAAAAATGTGCTTGTTCACTAAAATTTGCAATTTCATTTATCAAAATTTTATTAAAAAAAGTGAAACCTAAAGGAAATTTAATAGTAGAAAATAAATTTTGTTATTTTTTTTCTTCAAAATACAAAATCGGGAGACCTTTTGAGCGCCCTGCTTGTATGGACCTCGTCGAGTAGAGATGCACTGCCAGACGTTTAGTTTGGTAAAAATGGGGCTCCTTATGTTCCAATACTCAGATACGGGTAGGGGTCTACCTGCTTCGTTTAATCGAAAGTCACCAAGCTGCCTGAATAAAGTAGTTGAAATATCTAAAGCACTCTATGCATCTCTCCAAAAACTAGTTGACTTCTTTAAAGGTCTACTAAATTAGAAAAAATAAATGTCCATTTTTCGTTAGAAGGAATCATCAGAAGTCCCAAAATACCACCCATTCTTTTAAAAACACTTTTGATAATTTATTATAATCATTTTAAAAGCCCATAATTGCCCATTCCCGCTGCTATAAGCCCCGCCCCTAAAAAGCTTCATCGAAGCGATATCGTAGTCACGTGACTGTGACGTATTGTGAGTAAGCCAGCTGCACAGACAGTGTGTATGCACGTGTAGAGGTGCAGGGAGCGCCCGAGATGGCGGGGCCGCTACATCCCATGCTCCCGTTGCACGTCGACTATACTGTTCTTTCACACATTAGATTGGTCACTAGAATGATGTTTCGGACACATTTTCATCAATAAATGTCTAATTCTTGTGTATACATGTATAAGGGTTGTAGTAAGACCACTGAGGATGCTAGGGCCTAGCTTTTATGCTTGCATCGTTTTCCAAAAGAGATTGAAAGCTTTCGGAGTTTCGAAAAGTACGTCAAGCTTACTTGACTCAAGCAGATTGGCTACGGGCCACAAAATGTATACTAGTACTTGCAGTGATTTTGCCGAAGTTGACTTTAAAATAATTTAATTCCTAATTCGATATGAAGGAAATGAGAATTATGTTTAAGTAGGTTTAGCCCTACTGACAAGTAATAACATCTCTTCTACTTACAGTTTATTAAATAGCGGTCAATTGATGATAAACCATGGATATACTGGAGGAAGCGAAGGCAGAGAATGAAAGTAGGACAGTTATGCAATACTAGTATATACAGGCGACGAGATCAGCCTATACATGTAATATGGGGCCGTGCAGTGTGATGTGTATTCGCATGCTACCACTATGCAGAAATATGACCCCATAGGGCAGATATGGTGCTAGTGAGTGTCTTGTATGTATACACTAAATACACACATGACATGAATTTGCCCTATAGCTGCCCTATCACCTCTAAATCTACACGCATATAAATTCACAGTCCATGTACAGACAGACGAGGATGTTTGGTAGAAGAATGATAAAATTACGCAAGATTTTATTATATTGGGGCAAAATTGTTCACTGATGATATGTAACAGATATTTCTTAAGACTTTCATATACTAAATCTACATTCATTATTAGTCAATTTTCGTTAGTTTTCTCTTGCACAAATTAAGGAGTCGCCGTTTGTTTCGGGGTCTTACTTTTAATACGTCATTCCGCTAATGAACCAATCAGCTCACAGGGTTTCAGGAATGTTACCAAGACCTTTATTTTTCCACATTTTTCGTCAAATTGAGACTTTCTTATGAAAAACAAATTTCACTTTCGTTTTTAGAAGGTAATTATCCACTGAATATGCCCAATTTGTTTTTCTAATTTAGTAAACCTTTAACCCTATCAAGACCAAGGTATTTTGATGGTTCATCGGCTCCTAATGGTTCATAATATTGTTTAAAACAATGGATATCGAAAATTATCAAAAAATGGAGAAACATGGTTACCAATTTGTGGTTGCCATGGCAACACGGAACATCATACCCCCGCAAAATATGTATCAAAATGTTCGTAAATAAATTTCAGGAAAAGTCACCAAGTTTGGTGGAAAAAGATCCAAGCGTATAGAAATGGCGTATAAAAGTTTGGTGGGGGGGGGGGGGCACATTGGTCTTGATAGGGTTAAGCCAAATGTCAGCCCCACCTCAGGTAATGAGTGAATAAGTTGATTAAAGGGTCCGGGGCCATCGCCATATGAATTGGAATGCATATTTCTAATATTTGATGCTCCAATTTTCAATTTGAATAAAGCTTTTATTTCTAAATGTGTTGCACGGATAATGAATTTGAACAACCGAAAAGAAAAATTCGACATTTCCATTTGTTAACTTGATTTTTTTTGGGCCTAAACTTAGATAACTAAATCGAAGGATGTTTTGAAAGAATACAACAATCAAACAAAGCAATATGAAATTGAATGATCTTTCCTTAAACTTTTATGCTACTTTTTAAAATCGACCTGGCACGTTTCAAAAGCTTGTTCCATTAATTTTTAAGAAAAGAACTAGACGAACTTAATATAAGTTTGAATAGGGGTTAGCCCGAACGATCTTAAGAAAGATTGGAATAATAATGAGCGAAATTGACTGGGAAAACCTATATTATTATAAAAACACGTTTGACAGTATGAATAAATACAAAATTAATTACTAAAAATGAACTCAAAATTAAATCGGATAGTTACAACTTCTTGATATTTGTGATTTATTTATATTTGTGATTCCGTAGAAAGGATACCTCAGAAATATCACTTAGAAAACTTTTGTGGAGGCCGAGTCCCGCTACATGAAGACTTCCCTCGAGTACAGATTACTACTCCTCTCTACTTCAACCCATCAACGCAAACCCTCCGAATGTCATGCTGGTTATACATCTGGAGCGATTCTAGTACTACGAGACAAATCGAACTCACTTTCAGAAACGTCGAGACCGAAAATGAAGTCATCAGGGTTTATGACCATCTATCTTTAATCGCGTACCAGGTTCTTACATTAGAGGGGTCTATCAGTGAGACGCCTCCAGTCGTGTCAACACGTGGTGGATTCACAATAGTCTACGAGGACGAGACCATTTTTAGAAACGGACATGGCTTTTTGCTGTACGCTAAACTGGAAGGTGAGCAATATTCTTCAAAATACATGTATCAACCCTCTCACCCATATTATGAAGTATAGAGTTTTAATGAGAAAATATCACTATCACAAAAGACTACATTAAATTTATAGTCTGGCGACAGATTATAATAAAGTGATTAAATTAATAAGAATAGACACCATATCATTCTAATATAGGCATGATAAGGGATTGTTTACCTGCATTCACGATCTTTAAAGGTAGTGTCATCCTTTTTCACAAATTGCGAAAACTAGTACAATTTGGCATAACTTTAGAATATGATAGAACTATACTGTCTACTCAATCTTACTGTCATAGGTTGACTAGATCAGTAATATGAACAAAAATATCACTATCAATCTAGACCAGCTCTCCCTCAGCATCGTTGATATTACAGCGCGTGTAACTCCGCTCAGCAGGGACCACACACAGGAATATACACACGGCGTATCAGCGTGCATTATTCGCTGCGCTAACGGTCAACGGTCGATTTGAATACGGTTAATTTTCGTGGTACGAAAAATTAGGAATGAATTTTGATAATCGCAATATATGACAAGTATACACATTTGAGCTTAATCATGTTGTGGCAAGATATAGTCCTTGATATACTACTATATCCTCTCAAAAACTAGAAATGTAATATTTTTGCCTGAGAAAGGATGACACGGTTTTAAAAACAAATCTTAGAGGTAATTGTAGTCATCAAACCTTTAAGTCAGACAGGCATCGCCTTAAATTTTGAAGCTCATTGATCATTGCTCAATTGCTGAGATATTCATGACTAAATGTCTCCATAGTGATAAGTGTCCCTGGGTACGTTTAAGTTGACGCTGCAGTCTAAAGAGGGAAAGTAATTACCTCTGTACTAATTGTGAAGCATGTAAATATCATGTCACGAGACAAAATATGAGGTACTCATTTCAATATGGAAAAAAAAATAGTAATTAAGGTCACATATATTATACATTTTGAGCTAAAGAGCTCAAAGTTTGGTTTGCTTTATTTTGAGGCGCATGGTATAAAAGCTAGTATTTGACATACCTTTTATGAATAGAACATATTATATTTCAGTAATAAAAAAAAAAAAGAGTAATAATAATATAACGCGTAACACATTGGCATAATCCCATGTCTCTATGAGAGTACGATTATTTGATTTGACAAAAACAATTTGAAGAGAAAGTTATACATTTGTTTTGCTGCATATTGTATAGATTCAATGCATACTGGTATCTGATAATGGATTATCATTGAGGGCCTGCTATCCAGAATGGGGTTTGAGATGATGTTATACTTGAACAGAACTTGTGAACAGAAAACTCACGTTAAGGCTTTATGACTATATGACATTTACTCAGGAAACAATGCCCCTTTGTTAATTTCATACACTAATCAATTACTAAATTAAAGCATAGACTTAACAGTACAAAGAAAAAATAAATAAAAATGTTTATACTGGAGTATTGTTTAGTTTAGATAGGCCTTTATCATGTTTGTAGATTAAGTTGTGATTGTAAGACACAATTATCTTTTTGTTTTCTAGGTTACCCTGACGAAGATACGACAGCTTTTCAAGGTATGTCACGGCTTTTTGAAAAAAAAATGCTTCTAAGGTTTCTTTTCATCAGAGATCACACGTTCTTCTTTTTTTTTCGGATCACTATACATTATATTATATTACACCAGTCAAGTGATGGACACAGGACTTTGCTCTGGGGTTAATCCCATAGAGGTCTTTAAGGGTATATGGTGATGGACACAGGACTTTGCTCTGGGGTTAATCCCATACATGTATTTAAGGGTACATGGTGATGGACACAGGACCTTGCTCTGGGGTTAATCCCATACAGGTAATTCTTGTCTGATTTGAGATTGAGCTATACCACACAACAAGTACAGATCGTGTGATCTTGTAGGGCGTAGACATCCATTAATAGCTCTAATTGTGGTGTTCAAGACTTGGTCTAACTTTACAGCATGAGATGACTCACTCCAGACTGGTCATGCTGGTGCAGCGTATTCCGCAGCAGAGAAACTCAGAGTAAGGGCTGTGGTCCGAATGGTTCTGGTATCTCTTCCCCATTTCGTGTGAGTCAGTTTCCTTAAGATGATACCTGGCTCCTACTTTTCCCTTTGTCTTGCCAATGTTCTCCTAATACACGAGAGATGATCTAATGTTATACCTACATAGATTGGTGTGGGGACATGTTTTGAGCAATTTTCCATGCCATCTGAACCTCAGTCGTAGGGCATCTCTGCCTTTGAGCTGATTGGAGTCTTTTCAGGATTCGCTTGAAAGTGATTTGCGACATCGTACCTTTCAAGGCATCGCTGAGATATTTTTAAACTTCTTCATAGAATTGCTCCTGTGAGGCAATGCAGAGGTCGTCAGCATTTTATTCGGGTGTGATGGCTGGCCATTGGTATACACGTTGGGAGGCCATTTTACTGCTTCTGCTTCAGCCATCTACTGCGCTTGCCATCCCTGTCTACATAGAACCATCTGTTTAATACCAGGTTCTGGAGTAGCTTTGCCAGCTCCATTCCTTTGTCATCCACAGAGTCTACAGGTGAGAATCCTATGGATTACGGTGTCACAGGCTGCTGAGATATCAAGCTGCTCCGGTAATAAGCCCTTCCTCAACCCATCTTCGATGTGCTGGGTGAGGGTTCAGGTGTTGACTAGTACAGCACTCTCCTGGCCGAAAACCTGCCTGTGAACTTCATACATTATTTTATTCGTATTGCTAGTAATTTGTATTCTGTAATATACTATTGGTTAATATAGGTTTTCCCGGTCAATTTTAAACTCTTTGCAATCGAATTCGTTAATGTTCATTCAATTAAAACGATACCTGATGGAGCTGAGCTGTCGGGCAATTGAATTAACGTGTAGATTTTTAATCGTGATCATATTTTGGACGAAAGTGCTTGTAAGAAATGTCAAATTGATGAGAGATAGTTTATATTTGACCGGGAAGACCTATACTATTTTGTATTTTTATAATATACTCCTCTTTATTATCTAATCCGTGTACTTGGTTGATATATTTTCTACTTTCACTCTTTTCGCTCCTGACAGAGCCCTGTGGAAGACCAGTTTATTGTAATGCAATTGTACATTATAAATCTTTCATTGTCTTTCATGCTGAACAGGCTACTCTGTATAAATATGAGAAATAGATAAAAAGGTAAAGATTCTGCAACTTATTCCTCATTCTAAAAGATCATGACAATAAACTCACACAGGGCTTTCATGTTGCACGGAGCATTAATACTGGAAATGTAAGATATTCAATAAAGCAAACGTAGAAAATTAGATAATTTTTATTAAATCATTGTAATGCATATTGTGTTTTAAACGAATAATCATCGTATAACATATCTTACTTTAGGTTTAGAGGACACAACCACTGGCCCAATCGAAGATCAATCTACCCAAAACGAAACATCTAGGCCTACGTTTTCATTAGCATCCAGCACCGATATCCCTACGGAAGGTATAACATTAAAAAAAAAAATAATAAAATAAATACATCGGTCTATTTTACCGCGTTTACATTGTGACTCGGCTCTCGTGTGGAATCCTCACGAAGTGTTCGACACTGAAAAGGGTGGTCCTGTGATCGTCTTTATACACAACAAAAAAAGGCGAGTTAAACACGGCTCCTAGATCATGACCGGAAGTAAAAAGACGTCATTAATGTGTGTGTTTATGTATAGCCAAATTCCAAATCTGACCTCAAGGTCATCGAAGTCAACACGGCTTTCTGTTTACACACATAAAAGTTGCCGTGTCGAACCCGCCTCCCAGATCGAAACCTAAGATTTTGGCGGAGCAAAAAAGGCGTGTCCAATCCGGGTCGCGCATCACACTGATCCCGTTTACATGGCAAAAAATTGCTGTGTCGAGCACGATTGCCGTGTCGAACCCGCGACCCGAGTCACAGTGTAAACGAGGTATTTGTTAGGGTGCGTTCATGATTGAAAAAAAAAAAAAAAAGAAGCATAATCTACACTCTTAAAATGTGGGTTAAAATGTCGGTTAATGATGGTTCGTTAATAAAATTCCCAACTAACATGAATTTTTTTTGGCCAGTTTATGAATTAAGTAAAATGTTGGACGCATAATTATTTACCATTATAAACTCGGTAAATCTGTACTGGAAAGTTTGGCTAGCTGAGTAGTTGGATATTTTTGCCAGGTCCTTTTTTCTTTAGGTATAATTAGTTAGGGCAAAGAAAGGTTGATAGAAATATTTGCGAGGGGAAATTTGTGCCATAGAGTATCTTACCTTACAAAGTGAGAATGTTAAAGTAAAATGTATATTTAAGTAGTGTTAGGACGTCTACTTGGTTTGTAACCTATTGGTTTACAACCTATTGGTCTACTACTGATTGGTCTACTTCCATTTGGTCTACAGCCATTGGTCCAATGACCTTTTAGTCTACTAACCATTTGGTCCATTGACCAATAGGTCTACTAGGCGTTTGGTCCACATCCAATTGGTCTACTTGGCGTTTGGTCCACATCCAATTGGTGTACTAGGCGTTTGGTCCACATCCAATTGGTCTACTAGGCGTTTGGTCCACATCCAGTTGGTCTACTAGGCGTTTGGTCAACAACCAATTAGATGCATGTACTAAGCATCCTTGTTTTCTTAGCAATTGGTCTTCTCATTGGACTACTAATTGTATCTGGTATAGGCCTACAACCACAAACAAAATAATATTGGTGGTCTTCCTATCGTTTGGTCTACAAGTTATATATCTACGGGCCGATCGAGCGATTTAACCCTACCCCTATTGCTCTCATATATGGTGACCTTCTTGGGGGGGGGGGATGGAGGAGTGGTGTTGAAAATTTGTTTCATTTTGATGAGGATGAAGAAAAAATGTTTCGTTTTCAGCTGAAATCATAAAGAATTTGCTCGTGTATCGCCCTTATTTTTCTTTAAAGCCAGTATGAACTTTGAGGAAGACTCCTCCAAGGTATGAACTAGCAGCCTTGTATACCACCACCTCAAGTCCTCAACTACTTGATTCTGCCTGATTCTAACCCATAATGCAAGTAACATCCTGAATAGTGTAGTCTTATAATTCAGGCCCATTTGAATGAAAACACACTTTTTCACTACTCAATGAATTCACACCATGATAATTATGTTGCCAAGTATCAAAACACATACTTTTCCCCTCAAAACATTGTAGATTCCAAATACAAATAAAATTGTAGGTTAATTTTTACACCGTTTTGTTAATAGTTATCTCAAAAGGTATACATTAAGCTATTTATAACACACAGTCAATGAGATCGTATTCCTCAGTTCGCTCTTGCTTTAAAATGCACCGTTTTCAGGTTAATCGATAAAAAACGCCCGCCTCCCTTCACTGTACTATGACATTTTGAGGTAAAAACTGTAAATAAACAAACATGCACGTTTGTTTGTTTGTTTGTTTGTTTGTTTGTTTGTTTGTTTTTTTGGGGGGGGGGGGCTCGGTGCCCGCCAAATTAACATTCACAAATTGAGTAAAAAGTAAAAGGTATAAAATACATTTTTATACCGCGATTGACCCCTACGGCTGATGTATGACGGCCGAAGTTCCGAAAAAACATTGCACCAACTCCCACACCCCCCTCACGTAGCCCCCATTTTAAAATTAACCTGTTACTGATCGAGGGAACGTCAATAAAATATTTTGTCTGCCCCTCCCCTATTGAAGAATTGATACAACACATGGTTAGTGGATCAATTATTGGTTGTAGACCAACTGGTGAGTGGACCAATTGGATGTAGACCAACTGGTGAGTGGACCAATTGGATGTAGACCAACTGGTGAGTGGACCAATTGGATGTAGACCAACTGGTGAGTGGACCAATTGGATGTAGACCAACTGGTAGGTGGACCAATTGGATGTAGACCAACTGGTGAGTGGACCAATTGGATGTAGACCAACTGGTGAGTGGACCAATTGGATGTAGACCAACCGGTGAGTGGACCATTTGGATGTAGACCAAATGGTTAGTGGATGATTAGGGTTTATACTGAATGGAGGTAGACGTATTGGCTAGTGGACCAATAGGTTGTAGACCAATAGCTGTTTTACCGTCTACTTCAATATAAACCCCTGAAAAAGTTCCACAACTTGAGGCTAGACCCTAAGTAAGTACTTACTTTGCTCTTTAACGATTACTTATATCTTTACCATTGGTCACTTCATTTATTCCTCTTTTTAACGGTACCGTCTTCGTAACGATGATGTCATGCTTGCATGCCAAGAACGCCTCACTTTTGGGAAGTCAAAAGTCAAAAGTCAAAAAAGAACAACAAAACAATACCTTGATACGAATTCGTTAATGTTCTTTCAATTTTTACGATACCTTGCCGAGCTGACCTATTGGTCATTCAAAGATGTAAGCGTCTGGGGAAATTATAATACCGCAAAAATAGCTCTTCTATATAAGAGCATAAAATTGTAGCGATAAACTGCTACTAGTACTAGTAGCAGCAAAATTCCTAGCGATCTAGATCGCTAGGAATGCGACACTAGTACTAGTCGCACCAAATTTCCTAGCGATCTAGATCGCTAGGAAATGCGTGACAAGGAGTTATACTTTGTAATTGTTTCTTTTATTATTCATGTATTTTATACCTTCATTAAACCTCCATTATTCTAGGCTGACAAAATAACAAACACAGTATTTGCGGTTATGTCGTGGCTTTATTGAAACTTTGTGATGGACGCTTAATTGCCAATTATCATTTGAGGTGTCAGAACAAAATATCACATATGAAGAGTTTGATTCCAAAAGGCACTAAATCCACTTTTAGTGTTTTAGAGTAAATCAAGGTTTTTTTAATTTACCATTTTATCTTATCCATTGTAAGTTTATTTTGATATATATGATAAAGCTATCGTATTCGAATAATTAAATCACGTTTTTAAAAATCTAGCTATCAATTTCAGTTTTTAAGAAATTTTTATAATTTCAATTCCCATGGATTTAGCGCCTTTTGGAATAAAACGTCCGTCAGATGCCAATTTTTGTAGATTTAAAGCCTATAAATAAATGAAATTCAAAACAAAACACATGAATATTGCTACCAGAGTGTAGATACAACTTTTCTGATGTTTAAATTTTGAAAATATTTTTTTTTTTAATATCTTATCTTTTTCAAGACCGGGATTTTCGATGTTTTATTCCAAAAGGAGCTAAATCCAAAAATATTCATAAAATTATGAAAACTATTCTAATAATCTAAAAATTTTGCACGGATGATGGAGGCTGGTAGCCACAACATGTACTAAAATATCTAATAGTATTTTGTTAGGTAAAGTGGTTAAATAAACAAATCCTAAATGACCATAGTGGATTTAGCGCCTTTTGGAATAAAACCGTTTTGGATTTAGCTCCTTTTGGAATAAAACTCATATTTGTGACCAATTTTTTTCAAACTTCAAAACAATATTTTTTATCCAATATACTGCATTTGATTCCCATGCCTAAGATGCACTTAATTAACCTATAAAATCCATTTTGGTCAAAAGTGGATTTAGCGCCTTTTGGAATCAAGCTCTTCATATATATATATATATATATAACATCATGAACAGATATCAGCCTCCCCGCCTATGCAATCGAGTAAGGCCTAAACATATATCATTCAATTTCATCGTAAACAGATAACAGCCTCCCCGTCTATGCAATCGAGTAAGGCCTAAATGTATATCATTCAATTTCATTTCATGTATGTGTTATTGCCCAACAGGATAATTTATTAACGTTAACATTATACCACCCCCCGCCTATGAAATCGAGTGAGACATAAAACCATGTTACCAGCCTGCCCGCTTCTGAAATCGAGTCAGGCCAAAACGTATTACTAGCATATTATACCGTCTCCCCGCCTCTCCCAGCCTTGACATAGATTTTATATTGACTCGGAAAGCTTTGCCTGAGAAACACTATGCCATATACTTTAGCAAAACACGAATACAATTTTCAACAATCATTGCTGCTAGGGTAATAGGAAAATCATGCATCAAACCAGCAAGTTCCCAATCATTAGACCAAACCTCTATGGATTGCTTAATAAGGTTTACATATTTGACAATGGGGATTCAGAGAGGCAACCAGATTACCCCAGTTGGAATGCTGACGCAATGATTAAAAATATGTTTCTATACCATTTGGCCAACGAAAAACATTACGCCTTAATAATTTGACGAACGAATTTCAAGCACATAGCCGGAAACATTGACCCATAACCACATTGCCAATTTGCTGCACCAGTGACCAATTCATAGGCCCCTTAAACAGATTCTTTCATAAAAGGGGGGTCATATGACCTTTCATAGCTAGCCAAATCGAAGCCTACCATACCACTACACCATTGGTGTTACACACTTAACGTGAGTCCTAAGTCGCTCAAGATAAAACTCCGCCACAACTTTGCCTTTCAAACACATGCCTTGTAGCTGACTGACAGCTACTAGTAATCGATTGACAGCATTACTAAAACGTATGCCAATTTCATGAACATATGTACCACATGTCCCTGTAGGCCCATTAGGCCTAGTAAATCAACGAATTTAAGCGCTGATCTTCCTTAACGAAGGTACACAGTAATTGGGTGTTACATGAAATATGTTTGGTATAAATGAAGCACCTGTTATACTACAATGCCAACAATAAACGCTGAACATTGTTATGCAAAATACTCCACTGAAAATCTTTGAAAGGCAAGACATAACGCCACTTATAAGGCACACAATTATAGCCATTCATAATAAACTATTTTTCCAATCGTATTAAACCTTTGTGGTTAATGCATTTCAACATGTTTTGTTTCACGTGGCGTTCTGAGATTATCCAAATTACATTTATTTTTGAGGACAGAACTCCCATGAATCTGAGAGAAGATGGGCTCTTTTACAGATTCACAATAGCGATGTGTGTGTTTTACTTCCTTGCTTAATTCTGTCTCTCAAAACTTGCTAGCGAGTGCTTGCTGTCCTGTAGGCTCTACCATTCGGCACCACATTGAAGAGATGTGCCGCTTCCTAATCATATTTTTGACGCCATGCATGCCAGGCAAGCTCAAGCATGGCGGTTCATCTCGACAGCTTTCTGTCCAACTTGCCCTGAACGTAATTAGGCGTTCACCTCTACGTACCTCCAATATAAGTTTCAGCCTGGACTCCTGTAAACGGCTCCTGAATAGTACCACTCAAGCACAAACTAGTGGACCCACTAGTACTGTAATAGCTAGACATCCTGGCAGACTTGCTTCACTGTGCTATACGATCTATCAATGATATGCGCCCATATGCGCCCATAAACCTCCTCTAATCCACGGCCAGGCTTCCACTCGGCTTAGTCGAACCAGCACTCCACTGCCATGCACTGGGTTCTCCCAACCAATGATAGCTCTGTTCACTGCATGGTTCTGCAAAGAAACAAAAAAAGACACCTGGGCGCAATTCTGAGTTCGAAAGAATATCATTGAATTTTTCTTGCATTGCTTTAAAATGATTGTCAACAATTCCAGCCAGTGCCATAATTGACTCATTATAAAATATGCACTCACAAAGTAAGACTCCATAATAGGTCACAGTTTTGCAAGCCTCTGCAAAGTTACGTATTTCCTTTCTTTTATTAATTCATTTATGCATTCATTTTATGTTAATTCCTCAACATACAAACTTTATCCATCAAATCCCCTCAAAGGAAATGTTTTTTAATGCCATAATGCCAAATTAAAGGCCTTTTCTTCCAAAGTGCCTAACCATAAGGCAAATGATTCATAAAACGTTTTTAGATATGGGCTAGGGCAAAAATTAGCCCGAAATATTCACTCGAATATGGTGTAGTGTTATTCGATTGCCCAAATGTAGGTAACAAGTTTCCATCTAGACCTGTATCGACTGCAGCCATTGTGCCGAGTCGAAGGCCAAAGTATTCACCACGTGGCGTGGGACTACATAATGTATCGTAATTCAAGACTTTCAATCTCTTTCACTCCAATTTCCAACTCTTCTTTCCTACGATCATGCACATTGTAGTCCAAGCTTCCCAAAACAATCCAATGAATTTAACATTATCATTGAACTCATTGTAAATAGAACACACCATATAAGCTTTTGGCATAGGCCTAGATCTACATGTCTATCTTAATTGACAAATAGCAAATACCTTGCTTATTTGGCCAAGTGAGCTGCAATTATTCACTTCCAATGAATTTCAGAATCATTCAGTACATTAGGCCTATATATAGCCTATATATCTAATTGTTTTTAGATAGCGCTTAACACCTGGATGTCAATCATCTTCTACTAATAATTTACTTTGAGACAGTTAGCTTACTGGAATAAAGCGTTACTTAGCACTTTATAACTACTAAAATGAACAAAAGGAAAATGTACTACGACCTGCCATAATCAGCTGAACTCGTCTTTCTCGTATTTCCCTCCGGGGTCTGGAAGCTAACATGTCTGAAATACTGGTGTGTTGAGCCTCACACTGAAGCTCTATAATCCAGTATCACCAGGTACCATTTATTGTTTATTCCAGTGATATAAATCCCAGTCCACCAAATACATGCACAACCACCAGGTAGCCACCTAATATCCATATTTCCAGCGCTATCATTCCGAAAACACTTCCAAATTTTTCACTCAAACATATAAGCGTCCTATCACAAGCAAACCACGACGAAGAATGATGCATTATCAGCCGCTGTTTGAAGGCCTAAGCGTTGCAGAAATAAACGCGCACATTCCAATCCGCATATGACCACCTGTTTGCGCGGAAGCGTCAACAATGTGATACAATGCCCGCGTATGTTACATTCCGGGGCGCCAACGGTTCAATAGAATTGGGTCAATAGTAAATGCGTACATTACATTCCTGGCGCCCCATTTCAAAATGTAAACATGTTGATCAACCCACATTTTATCAGCCATTTAATAAACCGTTTTAAATCGTCTTTGACTCTTTAAATTTCATTAACCGAGAGGTTACTCAATTCAATTCAATATTGTCTGATTAATCATTTTACTCGCCTCTATTAATTAATTAATTATTAGATCGCTATTTTCATGGGACACTAGTGGTAGCAGCAAATGGATAAGCGGGTTCTAGGACATCTCCCCCGGAGGACAACTCCCCGGGAAATTTCTGGAGGACAGCTCCCGGAGGACAACTCCCCCGGAGGACAACCCTAACCCTAACCTCTAACCCTAACCCTAACCCTAACCCTATGTCCTCCGGGGGAGCTGTCCTCCGGAAATTGTCCCGGGGGAGTTGTCCTCCGGGGGAGATGTCCTGATACGGGATAAGCGGTTCCCCCCCCCCTCAAAAAAAAAAAAAAAAAACAGTTTCACAGGCCAGAGAGCTCATGCTACCTTTAATTACCCCCACTTGACCATCACATTAAGCGACATTACCACCTTCCTTACTGATATTTATACCAATAAATAAATAAATAAAAAATACTTAATTAAAAAAAACACATATAAATCACAGATATTATTAATATCAAATAAAATTGATCATGGGGACCTATATAAAAAGCAGAATGATTGACAACCAATATTTTTCGGATGACTATTAGGCCTACTGTTAAATCAAATTAAAACACAAAATTACATTCAGATCGCCTGTTGTTATATTTCTAATTTCACATCCCTTCCTTTTGTTTTTATTTGTAAACCCCCAAAATGCATACCTTAATTTTTTTTGTACTTGCTTAAAACCAAGTAAAACGAAATTTGGATATCGTAGCTCGACATATAAATAGGGGCAATTGTAACAGACGTACGGGGCAATTGTAACACATGAAATTGTAACATTTTGATTTTCTTTATCAAAGCTATGCACTAGACAGATCCAAGATTTAAACAACATTAACCACGTCAGCTAATTATTATAAAGCATGACAATGCTTGAATTATAAAGTTAAATTATATTTTCCACTTGTTATATACATGGCATGGGATTATTGCAGAAGTTTACGTGCTCTGTACGGGCGATGACAGCGCCCTGAATTGTCCCGGGGCTAGGTACGGGGCAAAAGTATTTCCTAAACGGCATTGTTACTATTGCCCCTGTGGTGGGCGACCATATTTGGAGAGATATTTTTCTATCTTAGCTTAGGTATTCAGCGTTGAAACGTTAGCAAAATATGGCCTAAGAACATAATTTCTAATTATATAAAAATGACAGCCGTAGCTCATCCACATATTTGTCCTGAAGAAAAACAATGGGTAATGTGAAATATTACTTTCCTACTAAAAAAAAAAAAAAAACGATTTTTCTGTTGTAGACAATTCCACGAACCGTTAAATCTGCTTATACTCAAACAGCATTAGGAGCGATGAAATGCGCATGCTCTGTACAAATTGTAAGTTTGTAGCGTGTTTCTGCTAGGGATGGGAGCCCCTGTTACAATTGCCCCGTGTTACAATTGTCCCCGGTCTCCCCTACCCAAAAATCTCAGCTTGTGCTTAGCATTCTCCATATTTGGTTAATGAGTTTATGTCTGTTAATGAGAATAGCGTAGAAACTCAGAGATTTGATGCATGAAATTTAACGAAGATTATAAAAGAAATGCTTATGAACCATCCCTTTGTTAACTCTTTTGATGTGAACATCGCATTGATGCACACCTGATGCATGCCATGCAAATCGGGCATTTCACGCTCATTGTACAAGCTATGTAGGAATATTGAATTGATTAAAGCCTAGTGAGTGAGCTACCTGGCGGGGCAATCACTACAATTTATGTAAATACAATAGGCTGCACATTTTAGCGTGTAAAGCAAATTTTGTGTTATGTTTTCGCTGCAAGAGTTCATATTTCATTAATTGCTTTCTTTCACAAAGTAATGTGACTATCCGCGGTCCGCTTCTTCTAGGAAACACTGTTCATGCATGTATATTGCCTATAATGTGAAATATCGTATCAGGACATCTCCCCCGGAGGACAACTCCCCCGGGGACAACTCCCGGAGGACAGCTCCCCCGGAGGACAACTCCCCCGGA
>CALNVZ010001319.1:129700-143862 GCA_940671915.1 Paracentrotus lividus
GGACAACTCCCGCAGGACATCTCCCCCGGTGACAGTCCCCCAAGGAACACTCCCCGCGAGGACATCTCCCCGATGAAACTCCCCGGGAGAGCAAGTCCCGCTGAAAGGTCCCCCGATGAAAACTCCCCGGAGGACAACTCCCCGGAGGACAACTCCCCCGGAGGACGACTCCCCCGGAGGACAACTCCCCTGGAGGAAACTCCCCCGGAGGACAACTTCCCCGAGGGACAACTCCCCCGCAGGACAACTACCCCGCAGGACAACTCTCCCGGAGGACAACTCAAACCATTCCGGAGAACAGATTCACATGCACTCGTTAATTTTTGCTCCATTTGCGATTTTATTTATTTATTTATTATTATTATTTTTTTTAATTATTATTTTAAAAAATCGAAATAGCTATTCATGGAAATACAAAATCTTTGTCAATTTTTTTTTTTTTCCGGGGAAGGGTGTTAAAGTTTGGCAGCTGTATAGAGCGCACTGCTAATTGGAACCGAATTTTTATCTCAAAAGAGAGAGAGAGAGAGATGTATCAACTTCAATCTTAAATCACCATTGGAAGATGATCTGATTAGATTTTAGAGTATGTGGGTCAATGGTCAGACCCGTAACCAGGATTTTGAGGAAGTTCGAAATTTGAAAAAAATGAACCTTTTAAAGGATGATTTTGAGCGCGAAGCTCTAAAAGACCCGAAGCGGTATATTTTTACTTTTATGGGGTTTTTTCTTGCTGTTATTCTTTTACAATCGGTGACGATCACCTTTCTATTAGCCCCCCTCCCCAAAAAAAAAAAAAAAAAAAAAAAAAAAAAAGAAAAGAAAGAAAGAAAACAAAAAAAGAAATAAAGAAAACAAAAAGAAAGAAAAAAAGGGAAAACAAGGATTTTTTTTTTTTTTTTTTTTTTTTGCGAAGCGTCAAGTTGAAAATGTTCGTATCAGGACAATTACCCCCGGACAATTACCCCCCGGACAATTACTCCCCGAGGACAATTACCCCCCAGACAATTACCCCCGGACAATTACCCCGAGGACAATTACCCCCCGTACAATTACCCCCGGACAATACCCCCGAGACAATTACCCCCGACAATTACCCCCCGGACAATTACCCCCCGGACAATTACCCCCCGAACAATACCCCGGACAATTACCCCCGGACAATTACCCCCCGGAAATTACCCCCGAACAATTACCCCCGAACAATTAACCCTCGGACAATTACCCCGGATCTTGATCTAATCTTAATGGCTTTCTCTTCCCTTTCCCTTTCCTGTTATATTGATCTTTCTCCTTTTTTCTCTCTCTTCTCTCTCTCTCATTTTCTTATTTTCCTTTTTATTTCCCTTTTCCCCCATTTCCATTAACAATAATAATATAGGTTTTCCCGGCCAATTTCATACATTTATCATCCGTTTTTCATTTAATGTGTATTCAAATTCGTGTGTTTGATGCGACAGATTGACTTTAGTCAAACAATTTCGTGTTCATGCTCTCAGATTCGTTTTTAGGCACACAAAGTAATGGTTGCAAAGTTCAAATTCGGGATATTGGCATTTAATTTCATTATTGTTGCATTTAAATTTGTGCGATTTCAGTATACAGAATGAAATGTCGACAGGAAGGAGACGAATTGAATAGCTATTGCCGAATGCATATGCTTATTATGTGAGTAGAATGCGCAAATACGAAATCATCACATCAATCGTTAATTTTGATGATTGAATACGATTTTGACTGGCAACATTCGATGGATCAGCGTTTTTCCCGAAAATGAATGCCTCTAACATGCAATTGATATGACAAAAACAATGAAATTGACCGGGAAAAACCTATATTCGCTACCCGGCAATAGCCATAGCTGCCCTAATAAAGGGCGCTTCAGGCATTCGAGGAATTTCTTCCTACCGGTACCCATTACCTTACTTGGGTCAAGTCTGGCAAATTGTAGATTAATATCTAACCAAAGGACATCAGTGGAATGGGGGGGGGGATTCGAACGCGTACCTTGTGATCGTCAGTCCACCGACTTATCCATTCGACCACACAACCTCCACCCCAAGCTCCTTTCCCCCCTTTTTGTTTGTTTAGCGGTGCTTCTGCGCCATGAAAAAATGGGGGGGGGGGGGAGGCTTGCGCGCCGAAGCCCCCCGTTTGGATACACAAAATGCATCAGAAAATATGTAAACTGGCCCTCATAATTCCGACGGTGGATTCGACAAAATCCGTGGGCGGTCATCAGGCCATAATTAATGACTCCATAAATGAAAAAATAAAGTGAAAATAACTTATGTATGATATTTAATTTTTACGATTAACCTTATTTTTTCATAAATTGATATTGGGCTTTAGTTTATATTTGCACTTTATTGTTTATATTATGGATTTATTAATTATGGCCTTTATTGCCGCCCTTAGAAACCATGTGCTCAGACCACGTTTTATCTATTTGCCTGATGGTTCGCGAAACACGAGTCTCGCCCGATTTCGCTATCAACAAAACACGCGAAATGACCTTTTGACCTTTAAGTTGACCTTTTGACCCCTATATGACCTTGACCTCATCATTCTCATCAACACATGAGTCGTATTAACCAAGGATAATTTATACCAGGGGTGAACAAAACTGATGCTATAAAAGAATGAGTGAAAGTTAAACAAAAAGTTTAAGAAAAGACGGCTTTAACTTGACATTTTGACCCCTATATAACCTTTGATTTCATCATCCTCATCAAGGCACATGTGGTATTACCCAAGAATAAAATTGTACCAAGTGTGACACAAATGATGCGAAAAAAGAAATCAGAGCAAGTTAAACAAAAACTAAAAACTTTGACATTTTCGTAATAGACTACAGACCAACAGACTAACAGGAAATTGGATACTAGGTCTCTGCCGAACTTCGTTCAGGCGAAACAAAAATAAATAGAAATAAGATCAGTTGGAATCAGGATGAATCGAAGATATTCAACATTGTGATTATTTTGTGTAATCGTGTTCTTTCATGAATGTTCAAATTTTTTTCTATGAAATAAAAGGAAATATGGGGGCCAACATAATTTCTGATGCATAGGCGCAGAAATGGAAAAGGGAAAAAAAAAGGGAAAAGCAAAGTAAAAGAAGGAAGTGAAAGAGTGAAAGAGAAAAGGAAAAGATAGATATAACAGAAGAAGAAAGAGAAAGTCATTAAGATAAGATCAAGTAGAAATAATTCGAAAACCTGCGACACCGGCGAGACTCAAAATAGGCGCCGCTTGATACCAACATCAATCTGTGAGGGGGTAATTGTCTTCGGGGGGTAATTGTCCTCGGGGGTAATGGTCCGGGGGGTAATTGTCTGGGGGGTAATTGTCCGGGGGTAATTGTCCGGGGTAATTGTCCTCCGGGGTATTGTCCTCGGGGGGGGGTAATTGTCCGGGGGTATTGTCCTCGGGGGGTAATTGTCCGGGGGTAATTGTCCGGGGGTAATTGTTCAGGGGTAATTGCCTAGAACCGAAAATGTTATATCACACCTCTTCAATTATACAAAGATACATGTTCATAATTTGATACAAGGGTTTTGTGATAGGGATTTGTGATATGCCGAGATGTTTTAATTTTCATCTACTTCTGGAGATATTTTATACCAACACTAGTTGCAATAATATTCGGTTTGTTTGGGTAAATGTAAAACAATTGTTCTGTAAAATCTTTAAACCCAATGACAATGATTGTATTACATTATTTCTTGTAAAACTGGTAAAACAAGTGATGATGTTTGAATTGATTTTGTGAATTTTCTTTTTTTGATAAATAAAAATTGTGTTTCTCGTTTAAACTTTTACGCCCATTCTGATTTGTTATGTGATTAATTATTAATTAAAGCTTAATTATCGTGGCTGACCCGGCTTTGCAACGATCGTCGCGTTCGCGGAGCGGGGGGGTCGGGGATGGGCCGCACCCTTTTCGTGAACACCGGGGGGGGCTTTTTTCTCGAAAGGGTGGGTGAGGAGGGAATCAAATTAACGCAGCCCATTCGCGAACACCGGGGGGATTTTTCCCTCGAAAGGCGTTGTGTTAGTAGTTTTCTGGAACAGTCGTTTTTATGAAATTATTCATTAAATAATAACACAACAATATTAAATAAATTATAAATAGAATAGAGGAGAGCTGCATTTTTTTTGCGGGGGTTGATATTTAAGTTCATATTTTAGACCTCCCCCCCCCAAGCGGCTATAGCCCGTAGTCCGCTGGTCACGATAGTCCCGCAACGCGGCTGCGGGTGGCAGTAGTCCGCAGGGAGGGGGGTGATTAGTTTCGTTATACCGAAGGTTCGTTATTCGCTAAAATAGAAAAAGGTTCGTTATTCACGAAGAATAGAACATGTTTCGTTATTACGAAAAATAGAATAAGGTTTTGGTTTTTCCGATAATAGATAAGGTTCGTTATCCGAAAATAGAAAAAGGTTCTGTTATTCCGAAAATTGAGCATTAGCCTACTGCCACGACTATATTGATTAAATAGTTGGGACTGTCTTTGGTCACCCATTGAATACCTCACAGATAAGAGGGATTGTTTTTGGGGGACCGGGGGGGGTGGTCATTATTAACAGCGTCATGCTGTAAATTTTGATTTTGGAGAATTTATTTACAAATTATCAAGGCGACTTCTACTGATAAAAAATTAGTTTCGCTCTAAAGTCGGCGCCGGTTTAAACAGTCCATATCTAATAAATTTTCCGCAATTGTTTTCGTTCTGTCTTTATTTATAAAAATTTATTTCAGCGGGAATTTTCGGTAAAGAAAGTTTCATTTCTAAAATTGGTCCATCATCACTCGAATAATTAAATAATTTATTTTGTAGTGTATCCGTGTCGCTATTCGTGTGGGGGGGGAGGCTGAAGGGCTTGAAATCACGATAGTGTATGGCACGCGGTGGATCCAGGATTTTCCAGAGGGGGGGGGGCAACTTTTAAAAAAATATATTGCGAGCGGAGCGTAGCAACAAGAGCGAGATCGGGAGTTTAAAACACTCCCCGATATATAGGCTATACTGACCAACGGGGAATTTAACAATTTATTTGTACGCACTATGAAAAAAAAAAGCGAAGCGCGAAAGCTCGAGCGGAAAAATTTCAGATAATTGTCTGCAGTAATAACTATATTTAGTATCCCGCGAGCGCAAAGCCGTGAGATTGAAATCTTGAGGTAAAATTTGGAGTTTAATTGTGCATTATTAGGCCTACCCTACTGAATCATTGGTATCTGCAAGGCGAACGCGAGCCGAATTTTTAAAGCTCAAAATTGGAGATATTTGTGCATTATTGATGTAGTATCGCTGGAGCGCGAAGCGCGAGCCGAAAAGTTGGGGTATTAAAAGATATATTGAATGAATCAAAGGGGTATTACCCAGTTGCTGTAGTCCGGACATTGTTGGTATATCCGGACACTGCAATTTAACCAGTCATTGATCTCTCTCTGCCTGGAGGACAACTCCCCCGGAGGACAACTTCCCCGGAGGACAACTCCCCCGCAGGACAACTACCCCGCAGGACAACTCTCCCGGAGGACAACTCAACCATTCCGGAGAACAGATTCACATGCACTCGTTAATTTTTGCTCCATTTGCGATTTTATTTATTTATTTATTATTATTATTTTTTTTAATTATTATTTTAAAAAATCGAAATAGCTATTCATGGAAATACAAAATCTTTGTCAATTTTTTTTTTTTTTCCCGGGGAAGGGTGTTAAAGTTTGGCAGCTGTATAGAGCGCACTGCTAATTGGAACCGAATTTTTATCGTCAAAAGAGAGAGAGAGAGAGATGTATCAACTTCAATCTTAAATCACCATTGGAAGATGATCTGATTAGATTTTAGAGTATGTGGGTCAATGGTCAGACCCGTAACCAGGATTTTGAGGAAGTTCGAAATTTGAAAAAAATGAACCTTTTAAAGGATGATTTTGAGCGCGAAGCTCTAAAAGACCCGAAGCGGTATATTTTTACTTTTATGGGGTTTTTTCTTGCTGTTATTCTTTTACAATCGGTGACGATCACCTTTCTATTAGCCCCCCTCCCCAAAAAAAAAAAAAAAAAAAAAAAAAAAAAAGAAAAGAAAGAAAGAAAACAAAAAAAGAAATAAAGAAAACAAAAAGAAAGAAAAAAAGGGAAAACAAGGATTTTTTTTTTTTTTTTTTTTTTTTGCGAAGCGTCAAGTTGAAAATGTTCGTATCAGGACAATTACCCCCGGACAATTACCCCCCGGACAATTACTCCCCGAGGACAATTACCCCCCAGACAATTACCCCCGGACAATTACCCCGAGGACAATTACCCCCCGTACAATTACCCCCGGACAATACCCCCGAGACAATTACCCCCGACAATTACCCCCCGGACAATTACCCCCCGGACAATTACCCCCCGAACAATACCCCGGACAATTACCCCCGGACAATTACCCCCCGGAAATTACCCCCGAACAATTACCCCCGAACAATTAACCCTCGGACAATTACCCCGGATCTTGATCTAATCTTAATGGCTTTCTCTTCCCTTTCCCTTTCTCTGTTATATTGATCTTTCTCCTTTTTTCTCTCTCTCTCTCTCTCTTCATTTTCTTATTTTTCCTTTTTATTTCCCTTTTCCCCCCATTTGCCATTAACAATTAATAATATAGGTTTTCCCGGCCAATTTCATACATTTATCATCCGTTTTCATTTAATGTGTATTCAAATTCGTGTGTTTGATGCGACAGATTGACTTTAGTCAAACAATTTCGTGTTCATGCTCTCAGATTCGTTTTTAGGCACACAAAGTAATGGTTGCAAAGTTCAAATTCGGATATTGGCATTTAATTTCATTATTTGTGCATTTAAATTTGTGCGAATTTCAGTATACAGAATGAAATGTCGACAGGAAGGAGACGAATTTGAATAGCTATTGCCGAATGCATATGCTTATTATGTGAAGTAGAATGCGCAAATACGAAATCAATCACATCAATCGTTAATTTTGATGATTGAATACGATTTTGACTGGCAACATTTCGATGTATCAGCGTTTTTCCCGAAAATGAATGCCTCTAACATGCAATTGATTGACAAAACAATGAAATTGACCGGGAAAACCTATATTCGCTACCCGGCAATAGCCATAGCTGCCCTAATAAAGGGCGCTTCAGGCATTCGAGGAATTTCTTCCTACCGGTACCCATTTACCTTACTTGGGTCAAGTCTGGCAAATTGTAGATTAATATCTAACCAAAGGACATTCAGTGGAATGGGGGGGGGGGGTATTCGAACCGCGTACCTTGTGATCGTCAGTCCCACCGACTTATCCATTCGACCCACACAACCTCCACGCCCCAAGCTCCTTTCCCCCCCTTTTTGTTTGTGTTAGCGGTGCCTCTTCTGCAGCCATGAAAAATGGGGGGGGGGGGGGGAGGCCTTGCGCCCGAAGCCCCCGTTTGGATACACAAATGCATGCAGAAAATATGTTAAACTGGCCCTCATAATTCCCGACGGTGATTGTCGACAAAATCCGTGGGGTTCATCAGGGCCATAATGAATACTCATAAATGAACAAATAAGTGAAATAACTTATGTATGATATTTAATTTTACGATTAACCTTATTTTTTCATAAATTGATATTGGGCTTTAGTCTTATATTTTGCACTTTATTTGTTATATTATGGATTTAATTAATTATGGCCTTTATTGCGCACTTAAGAAACCATGTGCTCAGACCAGTTTTAACTTTTGCCTGATGGTTGCGAAAACACGAGTCCGCACTGCGATTTCGCTATCAACATTAAACACGAAAAATATGACTTTTGAACCTTTAAGTTGACGCTTTTGGACCCCTATATGACCTTTGAACCTCATCATTCTCATCAACACATGAGTCCGTATAACAAGATAATTTATACGAGGGCGTGAACAAAACTGAGATGCTATAAAAAGAATGAGGTGAAAGTTAAACAAAAAGTTTAAGAAAGACGGCCTTTAACTTGAACATTTTTGACCCTATATAACCTTTGATCTCATTCATCGCTCATCAAAGGCACATGTGGTATTACCCAAGAATAATTTGTACGCAAGTGTGGAACACAATATGCAGAAATTAAGAAATCAGAGCAAGTTAACAAAACTAAAAACTTTGACATTTTTCGTAATAGACTAACAGCCAAGCAGACTAAACAGGAAAATTGATCTAGGTCTTCTGCCGAATCTTCGTTCAGGCGAAACAAAAATAAATATGAAATAGAGATCAGTTGGAATCAGAGAGTAATCAGAGATATTAACATTTGTGATTATTTTGTGTAATCGTGTTCTTTCATGAATGTTCAAATTATTTTTTCTATGAAAAATAAAAGGAAATATGGGGGCCAACATATTTTCTGATGCATAGGCGCCAGAAATGGAAAGGGAAAAAAAGGGAAAAAGCAAAGTATTAAAAAGAAGGAAGTTGAAGAGTGAAAGAGAAAGGAAAAAGATAGATATAGACAGAGAAGAGAAAGAGAAAGTCATTATAATAAGATCAAGTAGAAATAATTCGAGAAACGCTGCGACAACAACCTGGGCCGAGACTCAAATAGGCGCCGGCTTGATACCAAATCCAATTGCTGTGAGGGGGTAATTGGTCTCGGGGGGTAATTGTCCTCGGGGGTAATTGGTCCGGGGGGTATTGTCTGGGGGGGTATATTTGTCCGGCGGGGTAATTGTCCGGGGTAATTGTCCTCCGGGGGTAATTGTCCCTCGGGGGGGGGGTAATTGGTCCGGGGGGTAATTGTCCTCGGGGGGTAATTGTCCGGGGGGTAATTTTGTCCGGGGGGTAATTGTCCAGGGGTAATTGTCCTAGAACCGAAAATGTTATATCACACTCTTCAATTATACAAAGATACATGTTCATAATTTGATACAAGGGTTTTGTGATAGGATTGTTGGATATGTCGAGATGTTTTAATCTTTCATCTACTTCTGGAGATAATTTTCATACCAACACTAGTTGCAATAATATTCGTTTGTTTTGGTAATGTAAAACAATTGTTCTGTAAAAATCTTAAACCCAATGACAATGATGTGTATACATTATTTCTTGTAAAAACTGGTAAAAACCAGTGATGATGTTTGAATTGATTTTTGTGAATTCTTTTTTTTGATAAATAAGAATTGTGTTTCGTTTAAACTTTTAGGCCCATCTCTGGATTTGTGTTATGGTAATCGATTAATTATTAATTAAAGCTTAATTTGTGGCTGACGGCCGCTGCAACGATCGTCTGCGTTCGCGAGCGGGGTGGAGCGGGGATGGCCGCACCTTTTCGTGAACACCGGGGGGGCTTTTTTCTCGAAAGGAGTGGGTTGAAGGGAGGGAAGTCAAATTAACGCAGCCCATTCGCGAACACGGGGGGCGTTTTCCTCTAAGGCTGTGTTTAGGTAGTTTTTCCTGGAACAGTCGTTTTATGAAAATTATTCATTAAATAATAACAATAAACAATATTAATAATTATAATAGATAGAGGAGAGCTTGCATTTTTTTTTGGGGGGTTGATATTTAAGTTCATATATTTTAGACCTCCCCCCCCCCAAGCGGCTATAGCCGATAGTCCGCTGGTCACGATAGTCCGCGACGCGCTCGGGTGCCAAGTAGTCCGCAAGGGGGGGGGGGATAGTGTTCGTTATACCGAAGGTTCGTTATTCTAAAATAAGAAAAAAGGTTTCGTTATTCACGAAAATAGAACATGTTCGTATTACGAAAAATAGAATAAGGTTTTGGGTTTTCCGATAATAGAATAAGGTTCGTTATTCCGAAAATAGAAAAGGTATTGTTATTCCGAAAATTGAAGCTATTAGCGTCTACTGCCACGAGCTAATTGATTAAGAATAGTTTGGGACTGTCTTTTGGTCACCCATGAATATACCTCACAGATAAGGGGATTTTTTTGGGGGACCGGGGGGGGTGTCATTTTATTAAAGCGTCATGCTGTTAAATTTTGATTTTGGAGAATTTATTTACAAAATTATCAACGGCGACTTCTAACTGATAAAAAATTAGTTTCGTCTAAAGCGGGCCGTTTAAACAGTCCATATCTAAATAATTTACTCGCATTGTTTTCGTTCTGTCTTTATTTAATGATAAAATTTATTTCAGCGGCGAATTTTTTCCGGTAAAGAATAGTTTCATTTCTAAAATTGGTCCATCATCTCATAATAAATAATTTTATTTTGTAGTTGTATCTCGTACTCGCTATTCGTGGTGGGGGGGGGGGGCTGAAGGGCTATGAAATCACGAATGTATGGCACGCGTGGATCAGGATTTTCCAGAGGGGGGGGGGGGCAACTTTTAAAAAAATATATTGCGAGCGGAGCGGAGGCACAAAAGTTAGCGAGATCGGAGTTTAAAACACTCCCCGATATTAAGGCTATACTGACCAACGGGGAATTTAAACAATTTTATTTTACGCACTATGAAAAAAAAAGCGAGCGCAGAAGCTCGAGCGGAAAATATTTCAGATATTGTGCAGTATAAACTATATTAGTATCCCGCGAGCGCAAAGCGTGAGATGAAATCTTTGAGGTAAAAATTTGGAGTTACATGTGCATTATGTGGCCTACCCTAACTGAATCAAATGGTATCTGCCAAGCGCGAAGCGCGAGCCGAAATTTTAAAGCTCACAAATTGGAGATATTTGTGCATTATGATGTAGTTAATACCGCGGCGCGAAGCGCGAGCCGAAAAGTTGGGGGTATTGAAAAGATATATTGAATGAATAAAGGGGTATACCCAGTTGCTGTATGTCCGGACAATTGTTGGATATCCGGACACGTGCAATTTTAACCAGTCATTTGAAAGGGTTTAAATCACATATCTTCGAAGGTTTTTAGCACCAAATGTCAGACAATATTGTTGGAGATCAAATATTGATGGGATAAGAAGTATTCAAGCATACATTTTCGGCTTAATCCTTAAGATGAAAAAACAAGCTTAATTTTTGTTAAGTGTTCCGGAACGACCCGCCATCTACTTTCTAGTATTCTTATTCTTATTCCAATTATTTTGAGTATTTAAAGTAGCTGGAAGCCGAGGCGATCGAGTCCATGTTTGTACCACCTCCCGCCCCCACCAGTCCACTCAGTTCGAGTGATGCCCATGATATGCCGGTGCCACTCTATATAGGCCTTTAATATATATCGTCGACATAGGGCGGAGTCGCGCAGCCTTGATCTTAAAATTAGAAGAAGGAAAAAAAAGAAAGAATGACAAAGAAAGAGGAAAGAATTAGAGGATTAAATGAATGTTTTGATTACTTGGTGTCAGTTACAAATCTTTGCAATATTTTAATGTCCCGAACTTGAAAATTAAATAAGATAGCAACCCTGCACAAATTGTATACTGAGCCAATCGTGGGAGATGCATTTAAATAGAGAACAGCTGTTGACTTGTTTTACAATTTTGCCGACTAATCAAAGCGCCGCGTATCTACATAAATATGTCATATGCGCGTCATGTCGGCAGTTATCATAGAAACGTGGTCTCCTTTGTTCTTCAACATCCAAAGCGCAGCGTCAACGGGACCACCTTTCCAACGCACGCGTCGTAAACTGAAACTTGCATCTGAATATCTGCGGAAGAATTTGTCTGAATAAATTCATTCTCATCATGGACTTCCGTTCGAGAAAAAATGTTTTTCCCCTCTCCCCCCCTCCTTCCTCGACGATTGGTTTCAACTTTGTTTGGTTCCTTTCTATTGCCAGATTGCACGAAAGAATTTACCATGTTCGAGCTGGAGTCACATTCGTCTATGATTTTGATATGATGAGTTTTTGTTATTCAAAATATAAAAATGACTCAAAAGCAGTAATGTGTGTGCTTTTGTCCAACTACAAAGCGTCCGTGGCTCACGGCTAAAAATCAACAAAAATGCTATTTTCTATTTAAGGCTGGTTAAAATATTGTTGGAGACAGGGACTTCTAAAACTTTTTGCAAATGTGAGTTTATTCAGAATAGAAACACGCTATTTCTCTTAATTCAATAGTTTTATAATGCTTGGGGGGGGGGCGGGTGGGGGGGGGGTTCTCAGAGTTATGAATTCAAAATCACAAAAAATGCAAAGCTGTCCCTATTCCCTATTATTATTTGGGTAAAGGCGGATACCAAATATTGGGTATTATTAATTATTTCATTATTTCATTATTATCTAATTTGATATTTAATTGTTATTATTAAATGATAATTTTCCAATAAAACGACTGGTTCAAGAAAACTCTAAACACAGCCTTTCGAGAAAAGCCCCCCGGTGTTCCGCGAAATGGGTGCGTTAAATTTTTTGCACTCCCTCCCTCAACGACCACGCCTTTCGAGAAAAGCCCCCCCGGTGTTCACGAAAGGGTGCGGCCATCCCCGCTCCATCCCCGCTCCGCGAACGCAGACGATCGTTGCAAGCCGCTGACCCCTACCCCCCTTGCTGAACACGACTAGAGATCAGTATTCCAACTCGCCCTTCGTGCTCTTTTCTACTCCTGTAGCTTCATATTCAAGTTCCCCATTTAGTATCCTTCCTTTTTTCAACATTTCTTTTATTTCTTGCATTTTCATTAATTTTCCTTTTCTGAGAATCACATTTCGTTGGGGGTACCTCTGAATCTGCCAAACCTAACAACCTTTTAAGGGAAGGAGTAGCCATTCATAGATTGGAAAGGGGTGGTTCCAATGAATGATTAGCAAATTAAATAACCATTCCCATCCCCGCTTGTAATTACAGAAGGGTTACTCCATGCGAAAAGTACTGTAATAATAATATTGTAACAGAAAGAAAAACCAAGGGGTTGGCATAAAAGCAATATATAAAGCATTTAAAGTGAGGGGAGATGTCATCCGGGGGAGTTGTCCTTGGGAGACCTGTCCTCCGGGGGAGATGTCCTACGGGGGAGTTGTCCTCCAGGAGAGTTGTCCTCCGGGGGAGCTGTCCTCCGGGGGAGATGTCCTCCGGGGGAGATGTCCTGCGGGGGAGTTGTCCCCCGTGGGAGTTGTCCCTGGGGGAGATGTCCTCCGGGGGACTCGTCCTTGGGGGGACCTGTCCTCCGGGGGAGATGTCCTGCGGGGGTGTTGTCCTCCGGGGGAGCTGTCCTCCGGGGGAGCTGTCCTCCGGGGGAGTTGTCCTCCGGGGGAGCTGTCCTCCGGGAGTTGTCCCCGGGGGAGTTGTCCTCCGGGGGAGATGTCCTAGAACCGTGAAATATATGTAAACTGTGTTCATAAAAAAGGAGGATTTTTTTTTGTAGGCAGTATTGGTGTGACATCAGTCATGCCATTTCCCAATTCTAAATATTCTATGATAGCTAATAATAATAATAATAATATTACAGTTATTAGTAATTGAATAACACCATAAGGTCTCTAGCTACACTCCTTGGTTTATGATTATAAATAGAGGTATGAATTAGGAATATTTATTTTGTCAGTGAATCAGAGCAATCTAATATAGATTGTAAGAAAAATGTTGAAAGAAGCAATTAGAGTATAGCAATCGGTAGTAAATTATAAGCCTTCCAGCTTGTCTAAAGGTTGATTGTTTTGTTTATTACTCTATTTTTTTTTAAATCTTGCAGTTGATGCCCTTCCACCTGTGGTAAATTGTCCTGCTACGCCATTCACTGTGATTGTTGAAGTTGGTACAACATCTAGAGTAGTACAATTTACTGAACCTACTGCTACAGACCTCAGTGGTACTGTCATCATTGATAGTCAAAGCAATACACCAGGAGATTCCTTCCCAGTTGGTCAAACTTCAGTGACCTATGTTTATAAAGATGCTTCAAACAATTTTGCTGACCCCTGTACATTTATAGTCAATGTTTTAGCAGGTTAGTATCAGTATTAATGGGATTTCGAAGTCATATCATAATTTCACGTTTATAAGACTTTTAAGCGACTTGATGCAAATCAGCTAGTAGATACATTTATTGCAACCTTGTATAGAAACCAGCTACTGGTGAGGTGAATGGATACCAGTAGGAAGTAATACTTAGTTAACACTATGGGCGCTTAGAAACACCAAGGTGGACATGTGTATATAAATGTAACAATGGTAACTATTATTTTATGATACGAGCCTAACAAGCACCGGTCCCTTTCATTAGCAATAAGCAAGTACATGTATGAACTCGCATTGTCAAGTTG
>CALNVZ010001319.1:158671-179371 GCA_940671915.1 Paracentrotus lividus
ATATCACAATAATAATAAAGAGGAATAGACATTTCAAAATTGTCAAACAATTTAATAAATAAATATAATACATTATATATGCAACTTACTTCTTGATCTACATGCTTAGCAACTCAACCCGGAAGTAAAACAAACAACCGTCCATGTGGTGTCCGGTATTCCCTACACAAACAAATGACTGACTAGCACTTTTCAACACACTGCCACCCCAATACACAGGCTTTGTACGGTGCAAACACTCCATACACGTTTGGCCCACCCTCCGAAAATGTCCATAATGCTTGAAATAGAGGTCATGCCCCAATTCATTTTTTATACCATCACATTCTCTAAAATGTCATTTTTTACATCAGGCCATTTTTCAGGCTGCAAATTTTCCTACCTTGACAGATTGTGGAAGTTTTCTCGGAGATTTCTCACTTGTTGTTGTCGAATACAGCAGTCAACCTTCCCAGACAGACCACCTGACCAATAGATGCCAGTATTTCAACTCAGTTGATCTTATGTTGGCAGCTAGGGCTGGACATGTGGTGACCGTCCGATATTCCCTACTGTTCGGTATTCCCTATATCTACCCTATAACCACTTTGCATACCTAAACAGTGAAAATTAGACCAAAACTATTTAAATCTAATTATTTTAGTTAATTATCCAAAGCGCCTTCTAGTGGCGAAATGGCATTTTTCTTATTTCAGAGAATAAAGCGCCCTCATTTGGGAACTTTGAACATTTTAAATAGATAAATGAACAATGAATGAAACAAATAACATATTTGTACCAGTCTCCATCATCAAACTGTGGTTTTAGAGAGTCAAAATGATTTGATTCAAATTTTGTGCATTTTTCTATGTATTTCTTTTTTAAACTGTATATAGCGCCCCATATGGTGACCTTGAGATTTTTTTTTGTATCAAGTTGTAGAACTTGAGTTGCTCTTTCGTCATGCCAAATATGAAAGTAATCGGTTCAAGAAATTATGGAGGGGGGGGGGGGGCACAATAAGCTCGGACTGACTAGCTTTTGAGCAGGACTAGCCTTACAGCTAGTCCGTCATGATGTAAAAACTAGACGGTAGCGCTTCTCTGCTGCGATGTTCTTGTTTCTGTCCTGACCGACTAACATGATGGACTAGCTTAATATGGCTTCGCCAGCTTGTCAGAGACGTCAAATCTGAAATATTAGAAGACATTTTAAGGATACGATTAAAAAACGTGTATTTTGTCACAAGAATTCAAGCCAAAGACATTTTATTATGATGATACAATTTAGAAGACAGGAATTAATACAGGAGGACCAATTAGGTAACATTATGGCAATCGTCAAATAATGTGATGTTGAGATTTAAAACAACGAATTTGAATGACAATTTGGAGAATCAAACTTAAAAAAATTACATTGAAACCCGGGTCAGCCAGGCCAAACAAAATAAGTTAGATGCAATGCATAAAACTAATAATATGCGTTTCGAATGAAAGGTTTGATACTTATGCTTGCTTCAAGGGCAGTGATTTCATGTCAATGTGAGATGGGGGGGGGGGGGACCGGAAACACCGACAATATTGCCTAAAAATAACATTTAGCATTATATTTAACATACATTTTGCCTCTTTATTTGTTTCGATTCTTAAAAAAAAAAAAAATCCCCAAAGGTATTTGTCAGTTGCCTACAATGGTATTTCATTGTTATACCATAGAAATACCATTTATACCAGTGAGACATTTTTGTAAGGGTTCACAAGCTGATCACTTTAAAAATGGAGGGGGACGATCCCCCCAGAACAAAAAATCGAGGGGACACGTCCCCCTGTCCCCCGGGGGTCGCCGCCAATGGCTTGCATCATCGTTACTTTTTTGTTGTTATAGACCTAACTGTTTTTGCTTCCTACGCTTATGCTTCTTGAGAGTTACTTCAGAAATCCAATATTCTGTTCTTTCAGATACAAGGAATCTAAAAGAAAAAGTGGCACATATATTTATTATTATAATTATAATTCAGTTTTCATACTTTAATAAGATTGTTATTATCGTTGTAAAATACAACAATTTATAATTAAATTTGGCAAGACAGAAATTGTTTCGCGTTGGTGATTATAGCATTAATCTATGTGAAAAAATAACGCTATCTGTATATGAACTGAAACATAAGGAATTCAAAAATAGTACTTACACATGTTAAACAGGATCAAGTCCGTATTTTTCCTTGAAAGACTTTGCTTTAACAAAAAGCACGAAGTGATTTCAAGTGCAACTTTTTAGTGTCCAAGGTGTTTTTCGAATATTCTAGTGTGGCCGAGAATCGCTGCTTTCGGAGATCGTAGATCTGGATGTTCGGGGAGATCTTGGTGATGAGGCTCCTCGATTCCCTCTTCACCATCCCTGTGTGACCAATTATCACACCGGGTGACTTCTGCCTTGACGTTCCACATTCGTTCGATCTCAATCCTCAGGTCTTGATATTTCAGCCGCTTGTCCGTTCCTTGACTGCGAGGTTTATGTCGTGAGGGACGGATACTTCGATGATGTTAACTTTGTTTCCCTCTCTTACGATGATTCTGGCTTGTTAGAGTTGATAGCTCTGTCTGTCATTATGCCGCAGTTCCAATAATGGCACTTTTATCAGCCAGGGTGATTGTCTGTGGCTGATGTTCCCATGGATGGTCAATGCATGCTTGAGTCCCACGATCCTTTAGAAGTTGCCAGTGTATATGCTTGGCAATGTTATCATGTCTGCTGATATATTCTGTTTGGGCCAGATGGGGCATCCTGATGCCAGATGCATTAGAGTCTCAGGTTCTTTCCCACATACTCTGCACGTGTCCTGTACATCTGATTGCAAAATGGATTTCTCATATGCCGTGTCTTGATTACCTGATCTTGTATGGCAAATATAAACCCTTCCGTTTCTCCTTTCAGACAGCAGACTTTAGCCATCCGTGGATGTTCTTTTTGTCAACGAACTGGCGATTCGATTGTTTCGTGTTGACCGTGTAGACGTTTTGCCTGTAGATTTGTCTGCAATCTTATTATTATTATCATTATTGTTATTATTATATATTATTATTATTTTATTATTATTATTATTATTATTATTATTATTATTATTATTATTATTATTATTATTATTATTTTTTTTTTTTTTTTGAGGGGGATGTGAGTATAATCACACATACAAGAATCCGTCTATGAAGGTCCGGACACTGCCAGTCGTCATTGATGTTTCAACGAGGAGTTTAATTTTCGTCACTGCCTACTCATTTCCACTCCCCCCCCCCCAAAAAAAAAAAAAAAAAAAAAAAGATAAATAAAATAATAATAATAATAATACTAATAATGTATGTAGAGTAATGAAAAGTTATCCTTAGATGTTATTAAAGTTAGTTTAGCAATTGCTTGTTGTTGCTTATGTAGTCATGCTTGTAGGCAACAAAGGTGATATATATATATATATAAACCCCTCACAAAAAGTTTCGCAAGTCGACTTTGGGTCATGATAACTTTTCAGATACGCTTTAGTTATTCCTGATTTTCATACCATTGGAAAGATAATTTATTCCCCTTTTGATTGATATCCTATTTGTAATGATTGTATCATGCTTCAATGCACAGAATATCAGAATATGGAGAAAAGTAAAAAGTCAAATGTTGTAAAATGCATTTTTATTGATCACATTGAAGTTCCGCAACTTCACTTTAGGTCCTGATAGCTATGGGGATATTTTCTAATTTTTATTGAATTTTATACCATTGTCAAGTTATTTATTCCTCTCTTGATTGATACCTTATTTGTCAGGTCGATGTCATGCCTGTGTCCACAGAACCCCTCAATATCAGTTGAATACATGACAAAGCGAAAGATAATTTTCAGTTTAAATTTCTGTAACACAACACTGAACCTTGATACATTTTTATGTGGGGATTTAATCATTGTCAATTTTTAAAGCATTAAAAAGTTCATTTCTTCTTCTTTTTAGTGATACCCTATTTGCAATAGTAACATCATATTTGAATTCACATAACTCACGAATATAATGCAAAGTAAAAAGTGAAAAGTTGCGAAATGCATTGTTATTGCTCGCAACAGACAATAATACTCACAATAGGCATTCAATTTGCAACATTTAACTTCTGACTTGTCCTAACATTCAGGTGTTCTGTCCATGCAGGAACAACACTATAGTTACAATTGGGTGTCATTGAAAAGAGGAATTATCTTGACAATGGTCTAAAATTCAATAAAAATTAGAAAATACCTCAAAAGTTATCAGAGCCTAAAGTCGAGTTGCAGAACTTCGCTTTGATAAATGCATTTTGCAACATTTGACTTTTTACTTTTCTCCATATTCCGATATTCTGTGCATTGAAGCATGGCATAATCATTAGGGTACATGCAGGTAATATGGGCCAGCAGGTAATATGGGCCACCTGAAGCAAATCATGTCGTGACCGTCGACCGGTGACCGGTGACCGGTGTGAGCACCATAATGTTGTTCATATGAACTTTATACGAAAATATATCGTCGTGAGAGCATCTGATGCCGAAATTTCTCTGAGAAAATTGCTGAAAACCAACAAGGTAGGTAAAAGTTACGGCATTTTTTTACCCTGATGTAAAATTTGATATTTCAAAGAATATGATGGTGAAAGAGTGTTTGAGGGGGTAACCTCAATTGTTTTGTGTATTTAGTAAGCTTATAGTTTCATTTTAATCATACGAGCATGTACAGGTCAATTTGTTTTAGTGAAGGGGTGCAATGTGGCATTGAATGCTTGCCTGACACAGCAAAATTAGTGCAGGTAATATGGGACATCCAAAATGGCGGAAATGATTCTGGTACTTAGTATTGGGATGAGGCATCAATCTCTTTGCTACGATTTTTGGGGGGTATAATCACAGTATATAATATATATAAATAACTTATTGTAGGCCTATATTGACTTCTATAATGAAAATAATATTTAAATAATATTTAAAAAAAGAAATAATATACAAAATACATAACAATGAAATATATAGTCAAATGATTTACTGAAGGGTCTAATAATTTCAAATTATATCTTAAAGTTAATGATTTTCAACATTTTAAGCAAATTCCAGACATGGTAGAGTCATTGTAGTTTTTAAAACATACATTAAATACATGTGCCCATATTACCTGCACATGCAGGTAATATAGGCACATTGGTAATGACGTCAACACTTGAATATTGCAGACAGGGCGGTTGGTGATAATTGTTTTTCTTCACAATAAAAGTTAGAGCAGTAGTTATTGATTCATATAAACAAAGGCTAGACTGTGTGTCATTTCGTAATTTTATGCAAATTAGGCAAATGAGCTTAGGGGGCCCATATTACCTGCATGTACCCTGCAAGTATGATATTAATAAAAAAGGGAATAAATTATCTTTCCAATGGTATGAATATCAGGAATCCCTAAAGCGTACCTGAAAAGTTATCATGGCCCAAAGTCGATTTGCGAAACTTTTTGTGAGGGGTTTATATAGAACTCAAATTATTACAATTGGTCTACATTTATCTACATACACAAATGTGTAAATATATGCAACATTAGACTGCACAGGGGTAACCTGATCATTATTCGAAAATAAAATAGGCCTATATAAATATTTTCATGTTGCGACCTAAAACATCGCTCCCTGACTTTTTCTTCCATCTTTAAATTTTTCTCTGTAATTCCTACTCTCCAAACTGTGTTTTTTCCTCTTTTTATTCTTCCTCTTCTTCTTTTCCTTCTTTTCCTTCTTCTTTTTCTTCCTTTTCGTTTTTTTCTTTTTTCTCTTTATGCATCTTCTTCTTTATGCATTTTCTTCTTCTTCTTTTTCTTCTTCTTCGTTTTCTTCTTTTTTTCTTTATGCATCGCCAATAGGGGGAGGGGTGCTTAAGCTGCCATAAATCCGCCTATCTGCTGATTGTATATGGTTTGTTTTCCCGATAATAACGGGATTTACAAATCCACCTTGGTATTTTTTTCGTATCTTCCTTTGAGTTTTTATTAATAAAGACTTTAAGATAATTATGAGAGAAATATGAATTATTATTATTATTATGATTGTGGTTATTATTATTGTCATTATAAATATTACCATAATTCATATTTTTCATACGCAGCCAGGACCAAATTCCGGATGATAAGCTAAATACATTAGCGAAACACGTTCCTCATGGGAAGTACAGCGCCCTTTCAACCAAGCTGGGCATCGACTATGACATATCAGAAAGAATACTATCCAGACACAGTCAAGACTATGCAAGGGCAATTAGAGAGTGTCTCGGTTTGTGGAAGAACGCGACTGATGGAAGCTCAGCACAGTTGAAAGAGATAATTAACAGCGCCGAAATCGAAAGAACCCTGGAACAATATATATAACAGTTCCAAAAAAAAAAAGAAAAAAAAAAGTCAACCATTAGGCCAATAAATATACACAATGAAAAAACAGAATTAGAAAGAAAAAAGTAAGAGTTTAACACAAAAATGTAACCTGATTATTATTCTACAAATATATGTGCAACAAATTCAATCTGAAATAAATACCAGTCGTTTGTATAATAAGCGATATACATTAGACCTTCAATCATCCCCCACTCAGGCGGCCAACAATACACGTACGGTCATTCCCAATTTTTCGGGAAAAGGGGTATATTTTATATATATCTAGGGGACAGAATCCCGAAAATTATTAGCATTTTTTCCCCGACCGATTTTCATTTAGGGGTAGTTTTTTAAAAATTATTTTAGGAAATCCTGAAATAGGGTCCCAAATATTTTGGATTTTTTCCCCCCTGAAAAGTGGAAATACTCACTAGATAATGAATCCCAGACTTCAAGACGAACTTCATGTTCTTTCGATCTAATGGACAAGCCCCATAAACTTACTTGTTAATATCTTTTCTTTAGATTTAGACCCTAGGACTATGATAATTTCTTTCCAATTTGTCTATATTCATTGTATACACAAGGCCTACTTTGATATTGATTTTGCGGATAGCCGCGGTTGTGTAGCTATCTAACTGGCTGTGAGCTACACATCGAACGTGTCTGTATGTCGTGTCGGATGAGTGAATTTATTGGGCCGGGTAGCTACATTTTTATCTATGTGTGGTTAATCAAGGCCTACCTGTTTAATCTGGGGGCCTAGGCTAGATTTAATGGCCCGAATTCACAAACGTGGTTTAGTTAGTCCATGGTCTAAATCAGGGGTTTAAACCACGGATTTAGACCATGGTCTAAATTTTGGTATTCACAAAGGTGGTTTGTGAATACCAACATTTAGACCATGGTCTAAATCCGTGGTTTAAACCCCTGATTTAGACCATGGACTAACTAAACCACGTTTGTGAATTCGGGCCAATAGGTCTGAACTCGACCTGTGTACCTTATTTGTATATTTTGGGAAAACGATATTTACATTGACTGCTTTTGTTTTGGGGACACAGACATTATAATTGTTTTCTCTGTTACTTTTGAACAAAATATTCTATGTTACATACTGATGTTGTTAATTATTTGATTATTTATTTTGTTAACTTTTGAAAACATGAAAGAAAATCAATAAAGTAATCTTGAATCTTGAATCTTGAATTTCTAGAGTTCTTAGGGTCATCTCAAAGCATTTTGTAACTATACCCAACAAAGAAGTAAGCCCCCCTAATCGAATTGATTTAACTTTTGAGGCAAGAGAAGTTTTACGAATTTTATTACATGTGCCTGTAGGTAATTTTGTAAGCTTCCATTTTAGTGAATTTTACTGAAATTCGTTAAGTCATGCTCCAATGAGCACAGTCAAAAGGCAAAAATGTCACTTTTCGAAAATCACAAGGTTAATTTTATTACTTTAATTCATAATGCCGATCCGTTTTATCAAACAAATAATGCACATTCATGATCTTAGTAGTAATGCAGGCATCTTGGGTATTAAAAATATCATACAACATTGAAGCTTAGTGTAAATAGTGTACCTTCTACGCTAGATGAATCAATTTTTTTAAAATTAATTTTTCCGGGTCATATATTTGCAATGGACTATCCGATTGTGATAATTCGAGCAAATGCTCTATCAAATTAGTCTAGTTAAAACAACCTCAAAAAGAACTTCTAATTTTAGTGGTCCTCCCTAATATTATGTTATAGTGGTAATTTCATCTTTGGAAGGAAATGATTATGATTCGCTTCACGTGATATTAAAGAGTATGTACTTGTAAATATCTGAAAGTATTTACAGGTTTGACGGAGCGTTTAAGGTGCGAAAATTTATTTTTAATGCGAGGCACTGTGTTGTTTCGTGTTGTGCTTTTTTTGTTTTGTTGTGTTTTGTTTTATGTTATTTCGTAGACTGATAATTTTTTTTCCTTCTATTTGTTAACTTGTTTCTTTGAAATATTCAATAAATACACAAATATAAGAAATGGCAAGAAAAATAATAAAATCTTTAAAATTTACAACGGGTAGAAATGGAAATATTTATAATCATCCTCAATATATTATAAGCTGATCGGATACCTAGACACACAGTTACATTAACCTATTATTCACCCCATTTGGGTATCCGGTTTTTTTTTAGTAATAAAAAATAAACAAAAATCATGAAAAAAGAAAAACTGTGTACAATGAGTATATTCATGGTTTTGCTATAACTACAGTTGTCCTAAAAATTGTTCATACCCCTGTCGTTTTTTAGTTTTTGGATTCGTGCCTTTAACTGAATGCGTTTCCTCAAACTTATTTTGGTGATCAATTTGCTACCAACAACTTAACATTGAGGAAAATTTAAAATTTTGAGAACTTTGGTGTTCCAGGGGTATTTTATTCACATATTTATAAAAAACACCATGTTCTTAATTATTCATAGGGTAGATGTAGGGAATACCGGACAGTAGGGAATATCGGACGGTCACCACATGTCCAGCCCTAGCTGCCAACATAAGATCAACTGAGTTGAAATACCGGCATCTATTGGTCAGTTGGTCTGTTTGGGAAGATTGAATGCTGTATTCGACAACACCAAGTGAGAAATCTCCGAGAAAACTACCAAAGTCTGTCAAGGTAGGAAAATTTGCAGCCTGAAAAATGGCCCGATGTAAAAATTGACATTTTAGAGAATGTGATGGTATAAAAATAGGATTGGGGCATGACCTCTATTTTATGCATTATGGACATGTGTGGAGGGTGGGCCAAACGTGTGTGGAGTGTTTGCACTGTACAAAGCTTGTGTATTGGGGTGGCAGTTTGTTGAAAAGTGCTAGTCAGTCATTTTTTGTGTAGGGAATACCGGACACCACATTGATGGTTGTTTGTTTTACTTCCGGGTTGAGTTGCTAAGCATGTAGATCAAAAAGTATTGCATATAATATGTATTACATTTATTTATTAAATTGTTTGACAATTTTGAAATGTCTACTTCTCTTTATTATTATTGTGATATGTCATGATCTACATGAGATATAAAGTTATTCTGAGTGTTTTGAAATTTTGTAGTAAAATGCATAATCTTTAAAAAAATGAATAATGTTATAAAAAATAAATACAAACGTGTTAAGTTGATGGTTTACATTCAAATCGGTGCTTCCAGACAGATCTTTATACAAAAAAGGGGGTAAAAACATACTGTCCGGTATTTCCTACACTGTAGGGAATGCCGAACAATTTACCATGACGTCAATATTTGCATATAACTGCCTCAACAAATATTTGATTACCTCAATTTTATTTGGAAAATAAAGTTGAATGATGTAGCTAAGCAATGAGAATCTTTTTCTTTTGTGATTTTATTGTTTTCATGTCCTAATTAAGCAAATGAGCTTAAGTGGCCGGTATTCCCTACATCTACCCTACCATATGGGTACTCAGTCTAATTGTTTTATTTATCACCTCGATTATAATTATTTTTTCATCAAATTACCACAAAAAATACTTTTTTCGATGCCCGGATCCATCATTCACATCCTCCATGGGAAACGTCCAGGCTGAGTAAGGTTGCATGGTAAGGATGGTCTTTGATTCTTCAAATTCCCAGACACATTTCAAAAGGGATCTTTTCAGGTCATCGAATTTTCCTCTCCTGATCATTCATTGTGATTGTCCTTGAACCACTTCTCGATTAATTTGGCTGTAGTATGCCTCTGAACTTCGTCCTTTAGATATGTCCAATGTTGTCCTAGGTGACATTGACAAGCATGCTTCTGAATATTTTCAACCAAGATCTTAATAAAATTGTCCTCACCAGGATGCCTCCTATTCTGAAGAGATGTCAAATGCTTCCAGCAATGGAAATCCTCATGATATTTTGATGTGAATGTCATGTGCTTAAATCAAGACACAGTACTTTAGGTTGAAGGATTCGCCTTTCTTTTGCTAAATTGCAGAGAGTCCACATTACCCCTAAATTCGAATTTTCTCTCATCAACTTATCGAATTATGGCCCAAAAGTTAAAATCCTGGTTTACCTGAACTCAAGAACTGTAAAGACACCTCCTAGTGGGTCTGACTACAAAACTGGAGTCTGTATGGGGCAGTGTCTGTACAGATCTCCTTTATGCAGTATTTTGCTCTTTGGTACCTTCGTCTCTGGATGGTCAGAGGTGCCAATTCGGACCTTGATCGTGACCTGTGGGTTGTTTTAGGCCTCTCAATATATTTATTTGGCAATTTGAGAGACACCTTGCAATTTTTTTCAAGCCCACGGAAGCTTTTTTCAAAGTGTTTTACATCTGGTTCTTATTGAAGAAGCTCCTAGTGTTACATCAGGGAGCAGAAAGTGCGGGTAGTGTGTTTATTCTATTTTAATAAAATCGATACGAATGGTCCTAAGTAAAAAAAAAAAAAAAAAAAAATCAAAAATCAAAGTCCTGATAAAAAGACCAACAGAAAGGGGTCGGGGCGCTGAAGACTCACAGGATGGCTCAAAGACCATGCAACCTGACTCAGCCTGGAGGTTTTCCAGAGGACACGTGGGACAGACACTACAGAAGCAAAGAAGAAAGGCTATGGACTTTTGCAAAAACTATTTCAGATAGTTATTTAAAGAATTTTTTCTAATACTAGTGGTTATATAACCAGAAATTGGAGTGGGTACCCCTAGAGTATGATTAATTATGAACATGGTGTTTTTCGTAAATCTGTCAATGGAATACCAAATTTCTTAAAATTTTAAATTTTCCTCATTGTTCAGTTGTTGGTAGCACACTGATTACATAGAAGTTTGACGAAACACATTTATTTAAAAAAAATGATAAAAAACATAAAAAAATGACAGGGGTATAAACAATCATGCGGACAACTGTAGATAATAATGTTATCTTTATCTCCTGAAAGTACGAAGTGAAATTCTGCAGCTCGATTTTTCTAAAATCAGCCTGGAATGAGTCTATACCAGATTTCGTGCCATCACGACTTCCGGTTTCTGGTTCTTACATCTTGAAATAAGGTATCCATAAAATTTTATTGAAACCCATTGTAGTTCTGAAAATAGACTCATCTGAAGCACTAATGATTCTTCTTTATAAGAATATACAATATTTAGTTCCAGTATCTATTATTGATTTTATATGAATTATTTTCCAAATCATTACATCATCTTTGATACACTTGTAGGGCACTCCCCGGCTTTCAAATAGTCCAATTAGAGGTCTGCGTCCTTATGCAATACGATGTTTCGGGTACATTTTCAGGGTGAGTGGACGCGCATTGGTAGCACTTTTGTTTTTCATTGACCTCCACCCCCCCCCCCCCCCCCCCCTCCCCAGCGCGGCCCCAAAACACATATTTTTTTGCACCTCCGAGAGTAGTGAACTGACCCTTTATAGATTATGTCTCTATCATGGAGGAAAGAAATACCGAATTTATTTCCTAATTTTCATGGTAAATCTGCAATGGCCACCCCTAGAGAAATTATTTAGAAAAAAGATAAAATAATAATATAATGATAATAATAATAATAAAAAAATAATAATAAATACTTACACTAACAACAACAACAACAACATCAATGATAATAAAAATAATAATAGTAATAGGCTGATAATAATACTAATGGTTGTAATAACCGATTTTTAAATAAAAAAAAATAAAAAATTGAGGAACATCATGGCGTAATCCAATTTTTGCGTTTTTCTATTAATAGCTAATAGCCAGTACTTTGTATAGAGATGAAGCCTCTAAAGAAAAGGCAAGTGTATAAATATAATAATCAATGTTCCAAGTCGTGTTCGTGAACGTATATAAGGCTGACAAATTTGATAATATTCATTATTTTTGTTCATGTATATACAATTCCATCGAGACCTTCGTGATTTTTATTTAGTTATTATTATTATTTTCATAAACATGAATCTCATTTTATAGAAAGTTTTGGTCTCTCTTGTATTTTAACCATGTATATTTCTTATATATATTTCTTAATTTTATGTTATTTTATCTTTATGTGTAATTACCTATTCTTATTCAATGTAAAAATATGGTAAATCATTTCATTTTAAAAGCTGTTATTATTCATGCAATGTATAATCAAATGTATACTTGAAATGATTTTAAACATGCACAATTCAGCCTTTGGCTGCGAAACATTGTTCAAATAAAGACCATTATTGAATTGAATTGAATTGAATTATTTGTTTTAAATTTATTTATTTATTTATTCATTATTTTTATTTATTTATTAATTTTAGTAGTAGAATTATCATTTTTGTTAAATTTCTATTATTATTATTATTATTATTATTTTATTTTATTTTTATTTATTTTATTATTATTTTTTTTGGGGGGGGGGGGGATTTGCTTCTCGTCCTCATAAATTTTGCCAGCATTGTTTGAATAATTTCTTATTGCTCTCATATTTCTTCAGCAGATTTCCTTGCAAATTCCAATACATTTTTTTTTTTCAAAGAAGTTATTGAATGTAACAGACCTGTAGGACTATTTTGTAGGGATATTTATGTGTTAAAAAAAAAAATAATGAATTTCATTCTTATCCCACCTGACAATCGGACAATTTTCATCTTTCTCCTGTACGTACAGTTCTTTCGCTGGACTACGGATGAGCTTATCTAGAATGTTAGCATAAAAAGGGCACTATTTTCAAAATACCTGCAAACGCTCGTTTTCTATCTTCTTCAATAACTTTGAATACAAGTTTCCAATGGTAACCGCACATGTACTCTTTGGCGTGTGAGACATTGTAACGTCTATTATTACAGTGCGACACAGAAAAAACAAAACAAATTTTGATAGATAGATAGATAGATAGATAATGGTTTATTGATTCAAAACAAACATCATTGCGGAAAAGCCGAATTGCGATGTATTTATAGATAAAAATACATATAAATAATCGTGCAATAATAATAAAACATGAAGATAAATCTTAACATCTCAAATTTATGCGTTTAAATAAATGATATTCATATTCAGCGAATTCAATTATTAAGTATGTTCAATTAGATTAAAGTGTATAACAATTTAGATTTAATTATTTGTACGGCTTATATAATTATTATGTATGTATAAATGGTATTAAACAATTTACATTATATGCAACATTATAACAGTTATTACAAACATATACATGTGAGGGGGAAAAGTCCAGTATAGTCAGGTTTTAAATTCACATTTCTTAACATGTGAATACAATCAATATATTTGTATATATAAATCAATAGAATTAATATGTAATTATTACTATTACTATGCACACGAAAATAATGAATGTATTATTGCCAGTTGAATACTTGGTAATATGCACATGTAATGTGTTTATATTTCATATGAGTAGACTATTTAAATTATATCAAACTCTTTACTACATTCAGATTAACAAGCACTTAAGAAAATATAGAAAATTTTATTCATTGTAATTATTGAGAACCGTTTTACAAATTGATTTCACCAAAATTATAACAAAATCAAACAGCACGGCTCACCACCAAGGAAAAATACAATTAGATGGTATTAATCAGTTTAAATTGATTACAATAATAATTAAAAACTGATATGTAAAAAAAAAAAAAATCAAGTATAGTGAGGTTTTGAATTCAAGTGCCCTGACATGTAAATAAAATCAACATATTTTTATATATAAATTAATACAATTATACCAGAATTCATATTGATAATCACAATTCAGTTTATGAGTTTAAAGAGATAAAGAGAGGGAAAGAGAGAGTGGGAGAGAAGAGAGCGAAGAGAGAGAGGGAGAGAGAGGTGGATGTGATAAAATTGAAAGAGAAACGAAGACAGAGATAATGGGAGAAAGAGAGAGAGAGAGAGAGAGAGAGAGAGAGAGGGAGGTGGGGAGGAAAGAATATAGGACCATCGAGAGAATGGAGAAAAGAGAGGGAAGGGAGTAAAAAGAGTGCATACAGCATCCAATGGAGACAATAATACATGTTATCATTCTTTGTAATCAATTCTGTCATTCAAAAGCCTGGTGAGATACGGAACGGAACTGTTTCTATATCTAGCAGTTTTGCATCTCAATTCGACGCACTTCACTTTCCTTCTTGTGTTGTAGGATTGTCTCGGAGGGGGCAGAACATGGTGATTAAGTCTGTTTGAAGGGATCTGCATAGACTTGGCGAATATAACGCACAAACTCTTCCGTCTTGCCTCAAGCGAACTCACATTACATCTTTGCAATGCTTCTTGGTAGCATGTATAATTGCTCTCAAGGATTATCCTAATGAAAGCATCTGTCATATTGGAATGTTAGAAATGTTAGAGTTTTGTGACTTTGATGTTTATTTCAGCATAAAGAGTCACTCTATATTCTATATATTGTAACGGTCGACTGAGCAATTATGCTTTAAAATAAAATTGTAAAATTTGTCTTCTATATACCAAGTTTGAGCAAAAGCAACCCTTGCAATTAATTAGTCTTTTAAAAAATTTAAAGTTTTGTCTCTTATGAATAGACCCAGGAGGACGGACCTAAATCAAAGAATGAATGCTCAGAAACCAGGGTTTCTTGACAAAACTTAGAAGAAATTGTTTCTCACCAAAGTTATCAAAATTTCAAGTGCTCAGTCATCCATGATAGAACAGGTACAAGTTTGGTATTACTGTTGTATCTCACTTCGTTTCCGCGACGGATGAAAAGTATTAAAGACATCTCCGATACTTTATTCCGTCGTAGTTTCAAACCCGTCTCATAGTAGACCCAAATCCGTCTCAAAGTAGTTTCAAAGTAGTTTCTGCGAAGTGAGATACCCCCTTACTCTTCGTCATGATAATAAAATAAATCCCTAATCACTAGACACATAAGACATGCAGTCTTAATATGAGGATCTCATAGTTGAGTTTACTCTTTCTTTGGACGCCCTGTATACGAGACAAGACGTAGTGTGCGGAATGCGATCAAATGCTCAAACCCCGCTTTTGTCATCTTACATAAAGGATGTTTGTAGCAATACGAATTCAATCCACAGGGTACATACCGGCGATACACAGTTCCTTTTTGTCATACCAAGGTTTTATTGTGTAAAATGCGTCTACGTGAATAACAACTGACCTAAACATTGCTGATATGAAAAGAAATAACCTACCGCCCAGTCTTTATGATTAGTCAAATCAAACAATGCTTCTTTATGTTTTAACAAAGGGGGAATGCCTATCGGCAGATTGGCTTCTAACTGACCTACGTTCTCCGCTGAGAACCTACGTTCTAGGTTTGAGGAGAACGTACATTTCCCCCAAAATAGCGTTGTAGATTTGAGAACGGGGAGCTACGCTCTTGGATCTTGGGGGAAACCCCTCAATTGTGCACACGAAAACTCGTAATGTAAAAGCGTTCCAGCCGTTTCTAGCAAATACCACTTTTACACCCTCTTTTTCCTATACTAACAGTATGCAGAGGTTTGAGCTATTTTGAAAATAGAGCCTTTCATCATGCTAACGTTCTAGATTAGGTCCTCCGTCTTCCAGCGAAAACATGCTAATGATTACCGAAACGCACGTGCGTAAATCCGGGGGGGGGGGGGTGGCCTGTACAAACATCCCCCCCCCCCCCCCCCCCAGTTTTCAAGAAAGAAAGGGGGAAAAAAAAAACACTAGCTAATTGTGTTTTGGGTTAACATAATGCTTTCAATACAAAAAAATGCCTCTTTTTTATTCCCAAAACGCAACCATTTTCCGTCTCGGTCGCTATGCGACCTCGCACTAAGTCACAAACAGTAACCTAAGTATCAAAAGGCCCTCGTCTGGGGACAACCCTTAGGAAAGGGTGTTGTTGACAATCAAAAACATTAATGTAGTTGTGTGCGGGCTAGGTTGGTGGAGGGCTTGGGGCTTGCAGCCCACAAAATTTTCATCGCAAAGATTGTGGATTTGTTTTCTGTCGCTGTTATTTAACATGAAAAATGTATAAAATGGATACTAAATTTTCTGCTCGCGCTTAGCGCTCACATTACTTTTTCCAGTACTAAAATGAACAGGAATCAAGGTAGCCACTGTAGCGTACATTCAATGACAAATTTCCTTCGTACCCCCTCCCTCTCAGAATAAGTCCCCTTTTTTCCATCGAGACCCCCACTTTCAAATCCATTTCGCCGCCTCTACTAGTATATGTTTTATTGATTTGTTTTGTTTTGTTTTGTTTGCTCTGTTTGTTTTTAGGTGGTATGTACGTATGTACATATCACCTCTTGTTATTGTCCAAATCTTCTTTTTTTTTTTTTCTTTTTTATTCTTCTGTACAATTCTTGTAGACACGATAACTCAAAAATAATGCATTAAAGCATTACAATTTTCAGTAATGATAGATCATCATAAAATCTGAGCACTGAAATCTTTTCTAGCTCATTAGCATAATGTGACGTCATCTAGACGCCATTTTGTAAAATCACATTATCAATCATAATCATAACTGATAATCATTGATTAATCATATTTTGAACACATAAACTTCAAATTGAAGTGCATATTTTAGAACATAATGTGCGGCGTAGTACGCGCATTAAGGAATTACGCGCGCGCAAAATTTTAAAATGTTCAAAATCACTTTATGGCTGAATTAGAGTACGTTTCAGGTCATTTTAAGCATTTCAATAAAAATTGCCCGCGCACGATTTTGCGCGCATTAATGCGCTTAGGCGAAGAATGCAGCTTCAGATCGTCGATTTTTGCTCTTAAAGGAATCTTGATAATATTCACAACAGTTTGACACCATTAACACTATGTTTAGACTATTTATAACGAAATGAACGTCTGTTCAAGTTGGAATTACGCGCACGCGAATTTTGTCAATTTTGTCAAAATATGCCATTTTTGGCAAAAACATGCCTACACAAAATCCTGAATAATTCTTCAGGATCAAGGCAACCCCCAATTATCTTTTCAGAGTTGGATAGAGTATGAGTTTGTATAGCGATTTCATACCTCATTTACTACTTATCGTCATTGCAACATTATCATAATGGCTCCTAAACTCAAAATTTTGATTTGCGTTTCAAAATTACCGATTTCAGTTAAATGACGCATTATCTTTATACAAAGAGGAGTGTTTCTCAGTAAATATGTGCCGTTTCTCTGTCAAATGCTCAGTATATTGTAGCCGAGACAATTCCCTACAAGATTGACGAATTTAATTTGGTTTACCTCCGGCTTTGTAGTCTAAATTGGCGCTTAAAGAAGGCATGTCATTTCATCACATTGAAGTGTACGTGTATTTTGCATTGGACAAGCCGCCTCATTAGGTGGTATGTACGTATGTACATACACCTCTTGTAATTGTCCGTTTTTTTTTTTTTTTTTTTTTTTTTTTTTTTAATTCTCCTGTACAATCCTTGTAGACACGATAACTCCAAAATAATGCATTAAAACATTTCAAATTTTCAGCAATGATAGATTATCATGAAATCTGAGCACTGAAATCTGTTCTAGCTCATTAGCTTAATGTGACGTCATCTAGAGCCATTTTGTAAAATCACATTATCAATATAACTTCATAAAATAATCATTGATTATCATAATTTAGTACACATAAACTTCAAATTGAAGCGCATATTTTGAACATAATGCACGCGCGTAAGTACGCGCATTAAGGAATTACGCTCGCGCAAAATTTGAAAATGTTCAAAATCACTTTATGGCTGAAGTAGAGTACGTTTCAGGTCATTTTAAGCATTTCAATAAAAATTGCCCGCGCACGATTTTGCGCGCATTAATCGCCGTAGGCGAAGAATGCAGCTTCAGATCGTCGATTTTTTGCTCTAAAAGGAATCTTGATAATATTCACAACAGTTTGACACCATTAACACTATGTTTAGACTATTATAACGAAATGAACGTCTGTTCAAGTTGGAATTACGCGCACGCGAATTTTTGTCAATTTTGTCAAAATATGCCATTTTTGGCAAAAACATGCCTACACAAAATCCTGAATAATTCTCAGGATCAACGGCAACCCCCAATTATCTTTTCAAGATTGGATAGAGTATGAGTTGTAGATGCGATTTCATACCTCATTTACTACTTATCGTCATTGCAACATTATCATAAATGGCTCCTAAACTCAAAATTTTTGATTTGCGTTTCAAAATTACCGATTTCAGTTAAATGACGCATTCTTATACAAAGAGGAGGGTGTTTCTCAGTAAATATGTGCCGTTTCTCTGTCAATGCTCAGTATATGTAGCCGAGAACAATCCCTACAAGATGGACGAATTTAATTTGTTTTACCCGGCTTTGTAGTTAAATTGGCGCTTAAAGAAGGCATGTCATTTCATCATTTGAAGTGTACGTGTTAATTTTGCATTGGACAAGCCGCCTCATTAGGTGGTATGTACGTATGTACATATCACCTCTTGTAATTGTCCGAATTTTCTTTTTTTAGGTGGTATTACGTATGTACATATCACCTCTTGTAATTGTAGAATTTTTTTTTTTTTTTTTTTTTTTTTTATTCTCCGTGTACAATTCTTGTAGACACGATAACTCCAAAAATAAAGCAATTAAAACATTTCAAATTTTCAGCAATGATAGATCACCATGAAATCTGACACTGAAATCTTTTCTAGCTTATTAGCGTAATGTGACGTCATCTAGACGCCATTTTGTAAAATCACATTAATCAATCATAACTTCATAACTAATAATCATTGATTAATCAATTTAGTACACATAAACTTTAAATTGAAGTGCATATTTAAGAACATGATCGCGCGCGTAAGTACGCGCATTAAGGATTACGTCGCCCGAAATTTTTGGAAAATGGTTCAAATACATTTGGCTGAAGTAGAGTTACGTTTAGGTCCATTTTGAGCATTTCAAGAAAAATATGCGCGCGCCACGATTTTGCGCGCATTAATGCGCGTAGGACGAAAGAATGCAGCTTCAGATCGTTGATTTTTTGCTCTTAAAAGGAATCTTGATAATATTCACAAACAAGTTTGACACCATTAACACTATGGTTTAGGACCTATTATAAAGAAATGATCGGTCTGTTCAAGTTGGAAACTACGCGCACGCGAATTTTCTGGTCAATTTTTGTTCAAAATAATGCCATTTTTGGCCAAAAAACATGCCTACACAAAATCCTGAATAATTCTTCAAGGCATCAACGGCAACTCCCATTTATCTTTTCAGAGTTGATACACCATAATTTGCAATGCTCTTTTTTTTTTTTTTTTTTTTTTTTTTTTTTTTTTTTTTTTTTTGTAAGTCCAGAAGCGTTGGCGTCAAAAATTTTCGCCAAATGAATCGTGGCTGGTCTCAAATTGAAGAGCGTCATTTTCCTAACAAATAAAATTCGACAGCCTATTTGATAAATGCTTGTAACAGGTTGAAAATTTTGAAAAACCGGTGTGTCAAAATCTAAAAATGCTCAAAATCACCCCATATTTATACAAAGTATGTTTCAGGCCATTTCAAGAATTTTGAAAATTTCCGCGCGTAAGCGCCCTTACGCGCGTTTTGCGCGCACTTTTTAAATCGCGTAAAATTCCGGGTTTTTTTTCTTGATTGGCAATTTAGACACTTCACTTAGGAGTTTCTATATATTTTAAATCGTTTCCAGCCGACCATACAGACGCACGCGCTCATCAAATTTCAATTTCAGCGCGTGCGTCAATGGGGCAATTAACGTAAAAACATAACAAAAAATACGTCTTTAGAATCCTCCAATGCTCGTCCGAAATGTCGAAACTCTTTTTATTTTTTCACATTTTCTGAAAGTTGATGTCATAGTAAATATAATCCACTTATAAAATGTGGGGTCTAAGGAATAAAACATCGGCATATTCTCATGCTAACCCAAAATTTCATATTTTTTTTTCAGTCCAAATTTAGTTATTATTAGCATAAATACTTATATATACTTATATATACTTTCCAACCAGCCAGTACCAAGATGAAGAAGTGGAGGAAGTATACGACATGCTTGAGGGAGACTTCATAAAACGGACAGGCAATGGTGCAGTACGTTGTCTGCCTCTTGTTCAGTTCCCCGACATCCCCCCAATCCGTTGTTCTGACCTCTGTCCCACTTTTGCCTTCATTTTCCCTTCCGAGCACAACATGTCTGACCTGAGCATGTTATTCCGCCGCTGTACTGTATGACATGCCCAACCAAGTGTTCTGTCTGTTTACTGTCCCTGATTGTTTCTGCTCATAGATCCTTACTTGCATGGCAGCGTCTGGTTGCGGAGTAGCTTCGTCAGGGTGTGGACGAGCGGAGTCTGTTCCACGGCTAATTCCT
>CALNVZ010001319.1:181383-211936 GCA_940671915.1 Paracentrotus lividus
TATGAAATCATGAAGCGGAAGTCCCAAGACAGAGAACAATGGAGAAACTACTAAAGGCTCTGGTGTGTGGACCTGCCCTTAGGCAGAACATCGAAGAAGAAGAAGAAGAAGAAATATTGGTTGATTTTCTCCCAAATGCTTTTCATGTTAAGGCTGAGACAGTTCACAAACAGTCGAATTGTAAAAGGTACACTGTAAAAAAAAGGGTAACTCGCAAGAAAATGAGTAAACTAATGCTTTACTCCCAACGGAGTAAATTTTGTTTACGCTTAACAGAGCTAGTAAAAAGATAACGCGCAAGAAAATGAGTAAACATAATTATGCTTTAGTCCCAACGGAGTAAATTTTGTTTACTCTTAACAGAGTAAAAAGGTAACTCGCAAGAAAAAGAGTAAACTAATGCTTTACTCCCAACGGAGTAAATTTTGTTTACGCTTAACAGAGCTAGTAAAAAGGTAACTCGCAAGAAAATGAGTAAACTAATTGTTTACTCCTTTCGAAGCTAGGAATGATACATAGATGACTAAAAGTTACTCTTTTCTGAGTAACATTTGGCTCTACTGCATGAGTAATATTTTTTACTCAATTTCACGCGAGTTACCTTTTTGCTCAGTATTGGGTAAGATTTTACTCATTTTTTTTACAGTGTAATGTAAAATTCATCACATTACACAATTCATTTTCTTCTTTTTCAAAAAGTTTATTTCACTCTCTCTTTTCGTTTCAGTTTTGTTCTCTCTCTCTCCTGTAGCCAATTGCTGCATACTTTTTTGCATTACACATACATACATATCAGTACATACCACCGATAATTGTACGCATTACAATTATAAAAGCTCTAGTTTTGTTTGTTTTTTTTTGGATATTATACCATACAGGACCTTTAATGCACAAACATATTCAAGTTCAGCTTAAAACTTTCGGCTCGCGCTTCGCGCTCGCTCATACTAAATAGGAACTACAATGCACAGATATCTCAAACTTTTACCTAACAGTTTTTGACTCGCGCTTCGCGCTCGCATTACTTTTTCAATTACTTAAATAAACAGTAATCAAGGCAGCCATAATGATTATTAAACATATCAGTTCTACTCCAAGTGAAATGTAAATATAATGTATGACATTAAATCTTAACATAAAGACGCGTCCATTATTTGAGGAGGGGAAACGCGACATTACATTCATGAGTTTAGTGGAAATACAGCTGAGCGGCGGAGAAAATTATACGGCTCTACATTAATGTCAGCTAAACCCGCGCTAACGGCGGGAAGCGACCAACTGACAACTGCATGCAATTATTACTTAGAGTACAAAAACTCGCCTAAGAAAACTTCCCTGTGGTGGAATGGTATTGTCAGTCGATCCGTTCGAGCAAATTACTCGTGGATATGAAATAAATAATTGAACATTTATCATAGTTTTCGTAGGTAGATACTTCAGACCAGATTGGGGAAAAAGACATTTTGGCAAGTCTATAACACCATTGTGCTAAAGTTGTAATCAGAATCTTTATTTCACATAGATTGATGTTCCAAACGATTAATGATATAAATTGTGATCTTGTCACATCTTGCGAAGACGCCGTTCACATGCGATATGCATGTGATATGCGGAAATATTGACCCATCAAGTAAAGATTCGTTTGTGATATGTAAAAAGCGACAGGACTTTTTCTTAACCAATCGAAATGAATGTACCATCTTTGGAAAGCTGAGAATTCAAGCTTTTAAAAACTGCTTAAATAGTAAGGTGTAATATAATTATGCGTAATCGAGGAAGATGACTATGCAGCGTATGAGCTATTTTGAGAGCAAAATTTGCCATATTGTAAAGGAAATTTGATCTGACATGGCTTTCGAATTGACACAAGTGACAGAACTTTTTCTTTTCTTTCCAATTTTTTATTCCTATTATTAAAAAAATTCAGAATATTAGCTCAGAGTGAACATTTATTTGAAAAAAATTGTTGCTCGCCATAATCAAGAAAACAAAGTGAAAAAACTGTGCAAAATACAAAATGTCTATGGCCGCGTTCGCTTTGAGTAGAGTGATAGCGCCCTCTTTCCCTTAAGTTTACAACTAAAATTGATTTGGCATGCATTCAAAACATAATTTCTACGTATCCCTTCGCTCTCCGTATACATTTCTTTTTAGATCTATGCCTCTGATCTAAAGTGTCCCCTTTTCCCGAAAAGTGCCCTTTTTTAATCGAGGCCCCAACTTCCAAATCCGTTTCGCCGCCTGTACTATATATATTTTTTAATTTTTGTTGGGTTTTTTTTTCGCACTCGCGGATACTATACAGGACATTAATAATGCACAAACATATCAATTTTCATCTTAAAATGTTCGGCTTACGCTTCGCACTCGCTGATACTAAATAGGAATTACAATGCACAAATATCTTAAACTTTAAGCTTAAAATTTTCGGCTCGCGCTTCGCGCTCGCATTAGTTTTTTTAATTTCTGAAATGAACAATAATCAAGGCGGCCTTACGCTAAAAGCATACATTCAAAGAGAAACTCGTTTCGCACCCCCTCCCTCTCAAATCCGTCCCGCCGCCCCTGCTATATGGGTATTGAAAAGGTTCCTTGTGTGTCACTAGTGCCTTGTGTATTTGCCAAACTAAGAATCGCCGACAAGTTGGCAAATTATTCCACTCGTCCCCCTCCGCCCCCCCCACTCCTCGACACGGATTTACGCCGCCTGCCAACGGGACCCCTGTTTTGGAACAATCTTGACGGTTCAGATTATTCAATCGCCCTCCGCTATTTTCATTTAAGCGTAGAATCAAATATTTTATTCTGCAGTCCGTAATACATATAAAGTTGCTTGTGTCGATTTGCTCGAGTGGCTAGGCATGTAATCAACTTTCAGTACGTTTCGTTAATCAATGCTTTATTCTGTCTGACTTCATTGCGTTAATATCATAATTAGGCCTATTGGTTTTGTGTGTGTAAAACCTATATTATACAAGCTTGCATTTTAATAGGTTCCTCATATTTCACGCTTTGCCTTATCATGAAATAATTGTTATTTTTGTCACCATGCTTATTCCTACTGATTATATGAAATGTTATTTTGTATTTTTGTGCAATTACAAAAAATCAGTCAAATCAAATCAAATATTGTATAATATGTTAAGAAGGCCTATTGTATTGATGATGTTTTATCGTCAGGCTTTTATGTCAATTAAGTTTGAATTGGAATTTGAATACCCTGATTTAGAGTGCAAAATATTTTAAGTTATTTTGCCCTTGTGTTATGATGGCAAAATAAATACAAATTTTTTGCCATCGTTTTGCCATGAAGGTGAAGGATTCAATTTTTTGAACCCCTTCAAGGGCCGCGGAGCGTTTTTGAAAGTGGAGTGGCTGAGAATTTTTGTACACGGTTGCTGTTCTTTTTTTAATCATGGCAGTTATCTATTTCATGTAGGCTACTCTTTCCTTTTAATTGAAACTTTCAAAAATGTTAATCGTTCTTTAGGACTTTGCTGCCTACATGTATGGTCGCTTTTAAGGACGAACCTTTTATATTTTTCATTTCGTTCCTGTCCTTGTTGTTCGGGGTTGTTGTTTTTTTGGAGGGGGGGGGGGGACAAATCTTTCCATAAGAACCGTATACAGCAGTCATATGAAATTGGTTTCGAAGGCCTGATATTTCTTTTTTTTTTAATGATTGATTGGGTAGATAATGACCATGCGCCCAACAAACTTTTATCAAGGACATCAATATTGAAATGTTCTAGAACCATCGATATACAACTGATAATTAGAACATGTGCATTTTGTAGGTGTACGTCGGATTTCAAATGTGGTCGTCTCAACACGTCGGAAGTAGCCTACTACTCTCTACGACGCAGAGAGTTGCACATCGTGTATAGATGCATGTTGCACTTACGACGTGTTGTATTGTGACCACCCCATAAATAATGATATTGCGCAACTACAACCGGGGAAAACCCACTCCTGCCATGACAAGTCATGCAAACGGAAAACCCCATTGGCCTATGGCGTGCCGTTGAAGACATAAAAGTTCGATCGAAAGTCGGAGAATCAGTATTTCTTCCACTAATCCAGGAAAAAAAGAGAGAAAAAAAAAAAAAAAAAAAAACATCAAAAGTGCCACTTGGGCATACAATATTTTTTTAAGTGGCCGTTAATGATAATAATTTCCGATTTTAAACATGTTTAGGCTGGGAGCTAAAGATGGACGGTTCTTAATAAATTGCATAAAGCCTATCACCAAGTTGCGTAAGGGGTAGGGTGTTGGCCGGGTGTGTTGGGCAAAAAGGGAGGAACAATTACATTCTTGTTTCATGAGTTACCTTATCGGCAAAAAATAAGGAGACAATACAGGTAGGGTAGGCCTAGATACAAAATGCATAAGTCGATTGATAAAGTCATCACTCAACATAGCCTATATGATGTCTGATGTGCTGTTGTTGATATGAATATGAATGGTTGAATCAAAAAGGCTAAGAATATCACTATTGCATTAAAATTGGGAGATTCACTCTACAAAGTGAAAAAAACAAAAAACAAAAAACGAAACAAAAACAAAACAAAACAAACAAACCGTTTCTGGAACGATTCTGGGGGCCATAAGCAATATTCCAGGTTAGATTATCGCCAGAGACACGAGTGTGGTGATCCTTGACCCGGAATAGAGTATTATTCCAATAAACCCAGAACTGAAGTCCATCGCATTATCAATACGGTAATTAAATTCCGTTTTTCCCGTCATGTGATCAATCTTTTTCCATAATGACAGTCGATGTCAATGTTCTCAACGGCGCGCCATAGCCCCTACTTGTTTATGATCAAATTTTATCAGCAGCTGCCCGTATTCTACATGAACAGTTGTACGTTGCACAACTTAAGATAATTTGCTGCAGGCCAGTTCGTCTTTTAGACAAGCAAATTGGTATCATTGTCTCATAGTCAGTACGTGCACCTAACAATATTCTTCTAAAAAGGTAGGCCTACCTTGATTTTTGACATTTTATCTTTTTATTAATTGTCTACTCTTTTATTTGAAAATCATTCATTAATACGTACATTGCTTAAAAAACAAAGGGTTTTCTTTTTTGAGCTGGAGTCGTATTCCCAGATCATCTATTTTGGCTATTTTATGTATCGTAAATGTACAATTGGTAGTGGTAATGCATTACCAAGTAAATTACAAATGAAGGTGACAGGTACAAAATACATTTTTTTTCATTTTTTTTTTTTTTGGTCAAAGCTAAAGATGTTTTCATTGGTGTCACACTTTGTCGAACGCAATCCTATCCAACGCTATGGGACAACAGGGACAGTATATACTCGGGTTTGTTTCATTTTCTCAAACCGGGCAAACATTAGATTTTGTACCTCATGTTCACCCTCATTTTTAATTGAAGAGTTTTTCATCTCTTATTCAGAGCTGCTAAAAATATGTTGCTTCAAGTATCCTACTTTTTATTTCGTTTGTCAACTTAGAATGAGCACTTGACCAGTGAATTGCAATGGCTAGCAACATAAGTGGAAGGCTGCAGGACCTGCGGTGCCCATTGTGTCTGGACACCTTTAGAAAAGCCACCAATCTCGATTGCGGCCACACATTCTGCAGAGGTTGCTTAGAGTCTTGCGTCAAGGAAAACTATTATAACACCGATCGCATTATAAAATGCCCGGTCTGTAGGAAAGATACCAAGCTGGGCAGACGGTCGGTTAAAGACCTTACACCAAACTATGCAGTCAGAAGCCTTGAAGATGGCTTTAATAACGAGGTACAGAATTCCTCACGAACCTGCCCATGCCACAAGCAAGTTTATTTAGACATCTTCTGTGACTTCTGCGAGGAATTTATCTGTCACAAGTGTTATGGCACTGATCATCAGGGTCATAAGACGCACAAGTACGAGGAGCTTGAAGTAGAATGGACAAAGAAACGCCAACAACTTGTTCAGAAGATTGACAGGAGGAAGATAAAGTTTGAAGAGTTTGAGAACGAGGCTGACCAGGATCGCATTGACATACATTGCTACCTGAGCAGTTTGGAGAAGGAAATCAATGATGTGTTTGCCAAAAAGGTAACTGTACTTAAGGAAACAAAGGAGGGTCTCCTTAAAGAAGTAGATGAGATAAGAAAGGATTCCGACAAGGTAATAAATGACTGCGTTGACAAGCATAGAATGCAACTGGAAAAAATAAGCCGCTCCCTTACAGCTAGGGATGGAGATCTGGATGCAGATACCCTAAAAACGTTTCACTTACAATACAACGACCTAAATAACTCATTTGAAGAGGGCATCGAGAATGAGGCAATAATTCGCGCTAAACAAAGAGCGAAGAGCTCAAAGTTTTCCCCCGACGACTATGAGAACACTCTTGCTCTAGGTAGCATAGAGGTAGGAGTAACAAAGAAATCAGGAGAACATCGTAAATCGGGAAGCATTCATGATTCCGCAATCATCGTAAGAAACGTGCATTTGCCAAAGAGCACTTGGGGCATGGCAGCAGCCACGTGTGATGATGCTGTGGTTGTAGGGTACGGAGACCAGCGAGAGGGCTCAGACTGCTTCTCATCGTCTGGTGAGAGGGAACCATATGTGACCAACGGAGCTGTGTGGGACATCGCTGTTCAAGCTAATGGTAGATCAGTGGTATCGCACAGTAAGAATACATGCAATGTATATGAAGAAACAATAAAAAAAGGGTGTAGTTACCGACTGGTAAAAAACACATGTAGACACTATGACAGTTTAAAGGAGGGTGGCTGGTATATGATGCTTAGCTGTGACCAGCAAGATAACACCTACGCTGTCAATTACAACAAAGAGATCTACATCTTTCGTGGAAACAACCCCGAACCTCAAACCGTAGTCCCTACTGGTGATACCAAGGCGAGTCAGATCTGTGTCACGAAGAAGTCAGGTGTAATGATCACCGGCACATGTGATACCACACCCAGCACCATCACTGTTCTTGACAGGGAAGGGCACATAGGTAGCACACTCAAAGCTACAGATGACAAAGAATACCTGTTTGCAGCAGTTGACACTCAAGACAGGGTGTTAGTCGCAAGGGTAAGGGATGGGTCAGACGTACTAGGGCTAAGTAGGTATGAACTGAATGGAACGGAACTCAAACTGGAGACGAGGTTCAGAGATCTCAAACTCCCTCATGCTATTCACAGTATTGAGCCTAGTCAGTCTTTTTTGGTGTTACATGGTGAGTTTAACACCAAACAGACTCGCTTTCGCCAATCATAGACATCTTTATTTTATCGAGATTCCTAACAATTGGTTCGTGTTTTACAGCTTGATTCTGAAACATGTAAGCATATAACCAGGCGCGTATCCGGGATTTGGCACTTTCCGAGGGGCCCGAGATTAAGGGGGGGGGGGGGGGGGGGGTGAGGGGGGGGGGGGGGAGGTATTAAAAAATTCGCTCTTCGTGAAGGTCATTATCATTATGTTACCCTTAGGGGTCGGGTTCAGTAGGTGTTTTATCGGATGATCGGGCGGGTACTAAGATTTTTTTAAAACCCATTTTTAAAAAATATGTTTTAGGTAAATTTAGAGCTCCTTTATCCTCTTTTTGGCACTCCCTTGCACGCCTACCCGGGGCCCCGTGTTCCCTGGGAAGGCACATGATGATAGTCTGGTATTGTGAATAGTAATAGTACATGTATGTCACTAATATACCCCTGAGCCATGCCCTGTAATTCTGCCTAATGGCTTTGCTACAGTTGATTTTATGTGTAAAATCACCCATGGGGTAGGTTGTTACAACAACCTACCACATGTCCTCGGTCCCACATGTCCTCGGTCCCAAGAGTCCTCGATCCCACGAGTCCTCGTTCCCACGAGGCCAAATATTTTCCCACGAGTCCTCGGTCCCACGAGTACTCGGTCCCACGAGTCCTCAGTCCCACGAGGCCGAGTATTTTTCCCACGAGTCCCCGGTCCCACGAGGCCTCGATCCCACGAGGCCTCGATCCCATCGATCAGGATGTTAATTAATCTTAATTCATGAACCCCAAACGGGGGAGTAGACACCAGGGGAGTTGCATCCCTTAATTCAAATGGTGAGGGGATGGCATGTACAATCACCCCCCAACTTTCGCGGGTGATATATATTTTTTTTAAAGCTGAAAAAGGGCTTTCCACACTTCTTTTTCTTCCATGGAACTCTAACAATTTTTGCTCGCGCTTATTATTGTTATTATTTGTATTTATTATTATTATTATTATTATTAAAATCCAGATTAATCATTTATATTCATTAATCATTTATGAATTCAATTCAATTCAATTCAATTCAATTGATAAAAGTTTGTTGGGCGCTCATGAGTGTTAATGGTCATTATCTACCCGACAATTTTTGCTCGCACTTATTATTGTTATTATTTGTATTTATTATTATTATTAAAATCCAGATTAATCATTTATATTCATTAATCATTTATGAATTCAATTCAATTCAATTCAATTCAATTCAATTCAATTCAATTCAATTCAATTCAATTGATACAAGTTTGTTGGGCGCTCATGAGTGTTAATGGTCATTATCTACCCGATCAATTATATTTAGATTCATTTGTACATAATAGCTATCTTGCCAAAACAATACATATACTGGGGCCAGGCTCGACTAGCACATGTGCTACCTTCTGGTTCCTATTAACAACTATACTCTTTTGTATCTACCAATTTTATATCTGCAACACTTTGTATTATGATTATTGTATCCATGTCAATTTATTCTGTACCTGTATTCACCATTATATAAAGTTGTTGTTGTTGTTAATAAATAAATTCAATTCCATTCAATTCAATTCAGTTCAATTCAATTCAATTCAATTCAATTCAATATTATTTATTATATTTTTAAAAAAACATAGCGTTTCACCTATTGGCAGTCATCAAACAAAAACAAATAGTTGGGATAATGCATTAACGCCAATTTCTTTTAATATTCATTTCATGTCAAATTTTCGACGGACCTGCGTCTTCGTGAGGAATATAATTTTTTGTCAATTGTACTAGATTATGTTCATTAATCCTCAAAACTTTCCGCTCGCATGTTATTTTAGTTTTGTGGAGACGGGCTCAGGCCCCCCCCCTTTCTTTCTTTTTTTTTAATTCTTCTCTCTCTCTCTCTCTCTCTCTCTCTCTCTCTTTTCTCCCTATCCGGCTCTTTTTCTTCCCTCTTCTTTTTTTTTTTTTGTTCTTTGTCTTTTGCCCTTTTTCCTCTTTGTCTTCTTACCCACCCCTTTTTTTCCCTTTCTCTCTTTTCCCTCCTTCTCTCTCTCTCTCTCTCTTCTATTTCCTTTCATCTTTTGCGGAGCCCCTTTTCTCCTATCCGGGGCCAGTGCCCCGTAAGTCCCCCTCAGAGTAGCATGATGCTACTCAAGTATAAATCATAATATTGCCCCTATTTACTAATGCTGCAGCAAACCAATGCACGTTGTATTAATCACAATTTACGAGATCATAAATTAAGTATTTATTTGAGACTTTTCCATCATAAATAAGAAAATACTCGGCCTCGTGGGACCGAGTACTCGTGGGATCGAGGACTCGTGGGACCGAGGACTCATGGGAAGACCCCCATTGGTGAATCGGGTCGGTAATATATTTATTTACCTCCCCCCCCCCCTTTGTTTTTGTTTTTTGTTTTTTGTTTTTTTGTTTGTTTGTTTGTTTGTTTGTTTGTTTGTTTTTTTTTTTTGGGGGGGGGGGGCCTCGGGCTCGATAGGCTCCCTGGATCCGCGTTTGATATATATGTATTTAATTCAATACCATGATTGCAAGTCCTGCATTTATTATCATTTAAATGCTCAGGATGTTGCATTATGGCTTAGGAATCAGGGCAGAACATAATAGTTTTGAAGTGGTACTGCTATACAAGGCTGCTGGTTTGTACAGGCTTTGAATAACATTGTTGTTTTTTTTGTGTTAAATTGACATAATAGCACAGTAGGGGAGACCGGGGACAATTGTAACAGTTTTTTTTTTACAAATTTGACCTATCAAATTTATTAAAGCTAAATACTTGCTTAAAACTAAATAAAATGAAATATGCATATCTTAGCTTGACATATGAATAGGTTTGGGTTAAGTACAACAACTTATTTTGAAGCCATTACCATTTCAAAACAAGATGTCGAGTGTTACAATTGCCCCGTGTCGAGGGGCAATTGTAACAGACGCACGGGGCAATTGTAACATATGAAAATGTAACATTTTGTTTTTCTTTATCAAAGCTATGCACTTGACAGATCCAAGATTTAAACAACATTAACCACATAAGCTAATAATAATAAAAGATGACAATGCTTGACTCAAGTTACATTATATTTTTCACTTGTTATATGCATGGCATGGGATTATTGCAGAAGTTTACGTGCTCTGTACGGGCGATAACAGAGCGCTAAATTGTCCTGGGGCTAGGTACGGGGCAAAGGCACTTACTTAATGCTATTAATACTATTGCCCCTGAGGTGGGTGACCATGTTTGGAGAGATTTTTAAGATTAAGAGATCTTAACTTTGGTATTCATCGTTGAAATTTTAGCAAAATACAGGCCTAAGAATATCATTTTTATATAAATAAAAATGACAGCCATAGCTCAACCACATATGTGTCCAGAAGAAAAACATTGGGTAGTGTGAGATTTTACTTTTTTGCTCAAAAAACAGTTTTTCTTGCTGTAAAAAGTTCAAATAACCGTTAAAACTGTTTACACTCAAAATAGCATGTGGAGCGATGAAATGTACATGCTCTGTACTCAGGTTAAGTTTTCAGCGTGTTTCTGTTAGGAATGGGAGCCTCTGTTACAATTGCCCCGTTGTTACAATTGTCCCCGGTCTCCCTTACCCATTGGTTTGCCAGTCTCACTATACATTGTTACTTCGGATCTTTCTTATATATTTCAAGTGTAGATCGATTCATTTAATGCAAACATTTTCGAAGTTAAGTTAAAAATATCGAATTTTTAAAATAGATATTGGCATATTTTTGTATATGATGTCCAGTCAAGCAAAGAAGAAAAATTAGATTAATACAATTTTTTAAAATCAAATGTCTGTCGCAGACATTAGATTAAAAAAAAATGAAATATCGAAAGAACTTTATTTTTTGGGTCTCGGTTTGTTATGATAGCCATAGGCCTACCATTGTTATGACACCATCATTTAAATGTGTTTATGTAAGATAACAAAAGCAGCTTTTCATAATGCAAATTATAACCATGACAGGTGTTGTACAGTGAAAACAAAGTTCCATCTGCTATTCCTAAGGCGTGAAATATATTGTGTTGTTATAGACGATACCTCATCGAATTTTCTTATCATGCTAATCTGAATTTATAATTTTGATTTTTCCTAATTATTTGCAGTAATTTAAAACTAAGATATAATATGAAGAATAGCATCGCAGGTCCTAATAGAGGTACATTTTGATGGGTAGGCCTATAGTTTATTGGTATGTGTTGTACAATTGAAAGTATATATGTATATATTTATTTCTATTAAATTTTTTATTTCTATTAAATTTATAAATGTTTTTGGCCTTCTATGAATTTGCCACCGTTATACACAGCGTCCCAGAGAAAAAAGGGTAAACCCAATATTGAAAGGCTCGTAGTAAAACTATTCGTGTGAAATCGTAATTCCTTCTCTCTTCAATGATAAGAAATTCATGCCTTGCTGTGATGAATGGCTTGGGCCTCAAACAGATTTCAAAACTACTTTGTACCAAATTTTGGCAAAACAACACATGGATTTCAATAGTCCGGTAATTGTTGTCTCTAATGATTGGACTTGGGAAGGTTAACCTCAAACAATGATTGAAAGATCACAATGTCAGGGTTACTTCTGCTAAAACTTGGACCAAGGTGAGTTTGACAGATATTTTTAAAAGATCGAGTACTCTGTCATCCATGACAGCAAAGGTGCACGTTAAATGCCACTGGTTGCAACATGAGTTATTTCTCATGAAATAGAAATTGTTGTCTCATAAGTTATACAATATCTATATGACACTTTAAAAGTTATGTGTACCTTTTTTCTGGGACGCACTGTATTATACAATAGTGTTTCGTTGATAAATATAAAGCCTAGAATTACGTAGCTTCATTGTTTTTTCAAACGATTTTGATGATACTTTAATTGTTTTGCTAATTGAATTTGAATCTTGATTTAGATTAGACCAACTGTATTAGGGTATTATTAAGTAAATTTTAATTTCCCAGCTTAATTGCGCCATTCTTAAAATAAATGCCGAATGGTGACATTTCTTGCTTATATTTTTCATAAACACTTGATGTTTATCTTCAAGTGAAAAAAAAAATGCATTTATAAATATGTTAAATTACAAAACTTCCAGTTTTAGTTCCTTTTATAAAATATAATTCATCTTGTCCGACTGGAAGAATTGATTACCCACTTTTATTTTATTGTCATTTCAAAATGCTAATGAGTCATCAGGTCAAATTCCTAATTCCAAGATAAAAATAAATGTAGAACGTTTTAATGCTTGCGTATCACGAACACACTCCTGAGTCAGATCCACGAGTATAGCACATTAATTAATTTATTTCAAGAGAGTATTTATAAAATATGTTAGTGTGTTCTAATGGAACTCGTTTTATAAATACAGAACATCGTTTGTATTATATTAATGGAATTCATAAATATTACAGTACTGCCAAAATATCATTTGATATTCAGCCTACATCCTGATATTATATTTTTCAACAGGTTGCAAAGTAAAAAAAAAAAAAAAAAAAAAAAAAAAAAAAAAAAAAAAAAAAAAAAAAAGACAAAAGTGTATTCGAGGGTTGCTATGTACAACAATCACTCTTTAAAGCCGTAGTACTATTACAATGTAAATCAGCTTAATTAATAGGCCGTATGAATTTTGCCGCACTTTATGTCATATTATCTGAAATGATACTCTGTATGAATTCTAAATTTTGTTCACGAAAATGTTTATATGAGAAAATATTAAATTCAATATAACCAAATATAAGGAATAAAAATGTCTAAATATCAGAGTAGTATTTGTTCAGTTTGAGTTACGTATCAGGGGCAAGGAGTCGGGAGATGGGGGCTTCAACCGCTACCCTTTTTTCCCCAGTCATGTCAGTAGTCGTATATGAAAACGACAAACTGATCATCAGATTATGCCTTTATCTTTGCCTGTTAAGCATCCCACTTTCTCCTCAGAGCCCCTGCATGTCACTATGCTTTCTCTCTGTCATACATTTTCAGTGTGTAACATGTGTGAGGGTGAGGGTGTGTGCGGTTGACTGAGCGCGTGAATGAGAATGCGCCTATGTACCATGTCCTCAAATCGAAAATAAAACTCAGAAAGTTGCATGGTAAATCAAAAACATTTAATGAATCCAATGTAATCCCTTTACTTCAATTTATTATGTATCGTTTGATTAAATAATACACACCACTGCACGTCATTACATTATACCATTGCGACAATTCATAGTATGTTTGCCAAGCGTACATAGACAAATTCGTGTTCGATATGAATTTTGCGTGGGTTGTATTAAAGGAACTTATGGTTGAAAAAAAAAATCAACATTCTGAGGACGAAAAACTGAGTAATAGAATAAAATGGGTATCGTCAAAATTATCAAACTCTTATAGGCAAATGGTAACATGACATAATAAACGTTGCACCGAGCAAAAAGGATGTATTAAAAATAAATAAACAATAAAATGAAAACATTAATCGCGGGTAAAAAGTAAAACAAATATGAAAAAAGGTATATGATTGGAGTCCAGAGGAAAAATTCGCATCAGATAACAATCGAATAAAAAATCCGTTCTGAATCATATAAAAATCAGTGTGTGCTTTATAAACCTACGTACTATTTAATCAAATTATAAACATTATGTTTTTAACGTCGGCCTATTAATCAATAATTCATTCTTGTATTGAGGCAACGTACGGGGTTCAGAAATTTATCGATCTCTGAGATGATAAGTCGTCTGGTCGGGATAAGGTAGAACGGCGGATGTAGTTGACCTGCATCGCTGCATCTTCCCCGTTGTTGACTCCCTGGTTCCAGTCGGCACCAGTCGTTGCGGGCATCCAGAATCCTTCGACGCGGTCGCGAGGTGTTCGCCCACGGTTTCGAGGGATGTTGGTGAAGCTGTCACTGAAGTAGTTCGTACCACCCACGGCACATTCAGAATCAAGTAGAACTGGATGGAAGGTAGAGAGTGTAAAGAAATATCTCAATGAAGGGATATTCCACAAGCAACCTTTGAGCAAGTCTGACTTCCAGATTAAAAAAATATCAAACAAAATCTATCACGGTTAAAATATATATATATATATATATATATATATATATATGAACTAGATCTTTAACTTTTTACCTCACTAACATCATTTAGTCGAGCGAATGCCTGCAAGGGTCAGTCAAAACGTTAAAAAAAAAAAAAAAAAAAAAAAAAAAAATCAACAACATGATGAAACGTTGGAAAAAGAGGGAAAAGGTAAACTATAAAGACAAATATAGCTCGTATTGAATTACCATGTGTACAAAACAGCTCAAATTAGTGAGAACATATTATAAACAACATACAACACAATTTTTATCAGCCCTAATTAAGACGAGCAAGAGCATTCCGTCGCCTCTCGGCTATAGTAACACGTACCTCTGTGTCAAATGGAGCGAGTTTGTTAGGTGAGTTTGCCCAAGGATTTTCGATTCCTGGTGCAGCTGGCCCGAACCCTCCGAAATCCCAGAAGCCATCTTGTCCTGGATCAACGGACAAGATGAGTTCCCCGTCAACGTAGAACCTGCAAGATCAAGCTTAAATAGCTTTAAATAATAAACATATGAGGGAGAGATCTGATCAGTTGACGCAAGTAAGAAAACTTTTACAGAAGGTGTGTTTTTAGAAAATGTGTTTTTGTCAAAAGCAAATTTGCACCATCAAGCATTGATACGTTCACTGTGCAGCCCCCACTAGTCATGCTAGTATTGATCATCAAAAGCAGGCCGATTTTTCCCCCTACATGTCAACCTTCATTCTCCGCCGTACTTATATGATAGCATTTTCAACCATCTTAATGATACTTATATATTTTGATATTCGCTTTTGATCAATACCCTCCCCCTCAAGAATAGAAAAGAAGCAAAATAATAACGATTAAAAAAAAAAAAAAAAAAAAAAAAAAAAAATGATGAGACGTTCAGTCCAAAGGAGCTGGATAAACCTTACATAGCCATGCAATGATAATCCCGACTGAATTTTCCCTAATACTTTTTTTTTTCTAAAATAAAATTAATATCTAAACCATTAGCTTATTCTAAGCTGTTTGGAACATACTTCATGTTGTCTGGGTTCCAGTCCAATTCGTATTTATGAAAGCCAGTCCCAAAGGTCTCCCCATTGAGATTTCTAGGAAAAAAAACAACAAATGATTCATCATAACAATGAGACACATGTTGCCGACCAACGATTACTTTCAGTCGAGGAAATCGGCCAAGTTATAAATAAAAAAAAGAATTAATGTCAAATTTTGGGGTAAAATATTTGGTATTTTCTGAATCTACAATGTGTTTTCAGTAAAAAAAAAAAAAAAAAAAAAAAAAAAAAAAAGTGGGCGAAAACGATAAAGGGGACGTTTTAAAAAATAATATTTTTCAAATTTTCTCAAATTTTTCCTTGGCGACTTGTGTATCATTTTGATATAATGGATCAAAAATTCTGAATTAATCTAACAGATAATAAAGCGGAAAAGAAATGAGATTTTTTTTTTTTTTTTTTTTTTTTTTGTATCTTCTCAAAATATTTTCGGCAATTTGTGAGAGTACGAAGCAAATTAACATTTATTCCACATGGTTAAGTATCATAATAAAATTCACATTTTGTCAGAAAAACGTTTTGTCGTGGAGATTATCCTTTTAATTTAATTTGTCCTATAGCCCTGCCACATCAATTCCTCCTTTATTACGTTCATTAGTATACGTGGCTGTATAATTTCGGTGGTAGGCCTGTAAATTAAAACATTTTCTGAGCCAATTCATTCATAAAGTGTTGAATTACAATTACTATTTCGGTCGTCATATTTGATATACTTACTTTGTGTTGTGGGTGTTAGGGTAGCCATTGTATGGCCAGAAGGGCCCCCAATGCATGGTAGAGCCCATTTGATCCACACCAACCGAAACTCCACCGGAGTCCTTTAGATTCGTGTTTCCTGGAGGTTGAGGGCAGGAAAATGTGAAGGGGGACGGAGACTCACGAAGCTTCATTTAGATATTTACAAATTACAGATGTCTAAAATCGTGCTGCGAATATGTTTGCGTTTGAATTGTTTCTTTTAACGAAACACTTTGGTCATCCGGAGTTGTTTTGATAAGAAAAGGCGAAATTTGTCATTAATCAGTATTTAAATGGTTCAATACTCTAGATGTTAAGTAGGGGCCTATAAGCCTTTCAAAGGAAAATTGAAAAGAAAAACAAGCCATCCGAATAAAAAGCTGAGTTGGAGAAAAAAATTGCCCAATGGACTCAAGATGGGGTTATTTAGACCCTTCTTTTTTTCTAAAGAGTGTATGCTCACCTCTACATTCTACGAGATCGATCTCACCGGAAGCAGGCCATTCACCGTATCCACTGTGCTTTGGAAGAAGCCAGATTGCTATAAAGAGAGGTAAATTAATAAATGTTATGTACATATATATATATATCTCTCCTGCGCATTCCTTTCGTTTTCTACTGTTCTGTCACACACACATAAACACACACACACACACACACACACACACACACACACACACACACACACACTTATGTATCATACATGTATCATGTATATAGTCCGACTTATAATCAACCAGGGCCACTACTGAGTTGTAAATTGCACTGCTTTAAATTCGATACAGTAACTTAACATAAAACCCTTTTAGCAACCCTATCCCTACATCTTACACGTAATACAATTTAATGTTTTACTCATGATTGCTTAAACCTTAGCGGAGGGAAAACCAAGCCACTTTGGTTTCCAAGGCAATTATATACAACGTCCAAAATACTCAAAATAGATTTCTGTAAATTGACATTTCAAACAGAAGAGGGCCCCATAAAAAAGGGAAAAGAAGAAGGTAAGAAAAAGAAGAAGGAAGAAGAAGAAAAAATGTACCTGGCCATATCCAGTCTCCGGTAGGCATCTTAGCCTCCACCTCCAGCCGTCCATATTTAAATGAAAATGATTCGACAGTTCTGATTCGAGCCGACTGTATAGGGTTGAGAATATTCGTTGTGCTGCCACTTCGTTCACAGCCCCACCATGCGTTACCTGTGCACAAGTTTGCTGGCGATGCACCTAGTATCAATAATCCATTAACGTTAGTTTTTGCGGATTTCCGCAGGCACAGGTATTAACATTATTTCATATATTTGATGATTTATAGTTTATAATCAATGCGAAATTATAACACGATCTGAATATCATAGTTTATGACTTAGGTTTTATTTCTTTTAACGACACAGTGTCCGACATTGATTCTACTTTTGTTTTAAAAGTGAGAGCCTGGAAAAAGAGAAATTCCTACTAATAACATTTCCTGAAATATACTTTAGATATGAAAATAATTGGTAAAATAGAGCACTCTGGTTTTAACAGACTGTAAACAATTATATGTTTGTGATTAAGCTATTAATGTAGAAATATTGGTCATGTGGGTGAGGCTGCTTTGCACAAAAGGGGAAGTTCACTCTGGAATTCTATTGGTTTTACAAAATGAAGTAAAATAAAAGAAAAATATGAGTGAAAGTTTAACGAAAATCGACCAAAAAATAGCAAAGTTATGAATATTTAAAGTTCTGATTCTGTGACGTGACGTGTGAGCAGCTCTCCCATGTATTGTGTATGTAAATTTCATAAATTCTTGATGAAGGAATGGGTCAATTTGGTAGAGGCGTGTATATGAACATACATTTGATGATATATCGACCGCACCGGTGATATGATTATTATTCTTCAGAAAAAAATGGCACTCTATGGAATTTAGATTACATAACACATAGGAGAGCAGCTCGCACGTGACGTCACATAATCAAAATTTTAAATATTCATAACTTCTTTATTTTTTGGTCGATTTTCTTCAAACCCTCACTCATATTTTTTTTGATTTGTCTGCATTTTTTAACACCAATAAAATTCCAGGGTGAACTTCCCCTTTAATGATTCCTCCTATATGAAAACCACTTGACTGCAGGTTTTACGAACTTTCTCCCTCCAAAAAAAAAAAAAAAAAAAAAATATATTTTAAAAATTTCCAAACACGTATCCCCAGTGATAACTTGATCCCAATTTTCACCCGATCTTTAAAAAGAAATTAGGCCCCCTTTAATTCGGGAACATATATACCTACCCCATAAGTTGAGTGAGCCTGTTGTTAGGTAGTCTTCACCATATTTGTCTCTTGTCAGGGTCTGTCTCAATAAAGCAAGATTGAAAGAAGGTAAGCTATGACATAATCAAATCAAATTTTATTAACAATTTAATAAAAGAAAAAAAAAACAAACAATCGAACAAGTGATGTTACACAGCACGTATGTAAGTAGAATGCGTTCCAGAAAAGAGCGGAAATGGAACTGCCTGTATTTTCTAGGTTCAAATATTTCACATTAATAACATGTCATTTTAAACATCATTTCGACACTTTTCATTTGTGTAGAGAACTGTCGCATTTAAATTATACTCGACGCCGTCAGCGATTATTGTAACATTTTTTTTTTTTTTTTTTTTTTTGCGTTAAACTCAACAATAAATCAATGTCGAGGATACGACAATTTCCTTAATATATTCTATGCATCATTTTATTATTTGACACCTTCGTATACAGCAATTGAAATTTTTAAAATTCATTCAACAAATAATATTAATAGTCATTTGTTCTGTTTAAATTTTTATATCGGCAACGTTGAATGTCAAAATGCCATAAAAAGAAGTAGAATTTTCCCCCTTAAATTTCTTTTGCTACATAATAGGCGGTTGCTCATAAAGGTTGAATATTTTTGTTTGTGCTGCAGCAACATCTTTTGCTCCAGATTTAATTTCTGAAAATTGTTTGTCCCCGCTTTCACTTTTCAGGACCCTGGCTTTATTTTGGACGTTCCTCCAACCCCTCCCCCGGGGAATGAGTTAAAAAAAAAACAGTTTGCCAAGAGCTTACGAAGAAGTCGGTCAAAGCAACAGGAGGCAATTTAAAGGACAAGGAGATTCTTTTGGTGGTGGCACAATGATCGACCTTTCCCAAAATAAAGTATATACATGTATTTGTTTTCAAGTGAAATTTGATTTACCGGTTTCAGGTAGAGTCTACCATCTTTAACGTAGCTGTTAGAACGATTATTGGTGTAATATTGGAACTCCCAATTCTAAGATAAAACAGACAAGTTGAAAAAGATTAATTACATGAATTTTGATAATCAAGCGGTGTATAAAGAACGGAGAAACAACCATCAATAATCATCATTCTTAAATAAGACATTTGTAATAAATTAAATCAGACAAATTATATTGAGTTTTTAAATGTTACGGACCACCACGTGTGTCAACCTTGACATCGGGAGTTACAAATGGCCGCTATTACTATTATTATTATCATTATCTTTATTTTTATCATTATTATTATTATTATTATTATTATTATCATTATTATTATTATTGTTATCATTACTGTCATCATTTGATTATTATTATTTTCATAATCATTATTGTCATTTTTTTTGTTGTTAATCATCAGGGTATTCGCCAAGGGTGTGACTTGTAAAAGCATCAATTTGGTACACAAAGTTCTTTTTTTCTTTCTTACTCATAAGAAAATCACATCCACCTAATTTTATTGCCTATTTCTTTCTGTAACACACACACACACACACACACACACACTCCCTCAGATACGCAACGTACCCAAACATAATACTTTCACCCTCTTTCGCTCTCGCTATTCGCACTCATACACACACGTGAACTTGAGACCTCCTATCAGGTATAAACAAATACTTCTTACCCCTCCTCCTCCGGCGGTCATCTCATGTTCCCAGATGTCAAAATTAAAGGTATTGAACTCTTCTTGGAAGATGAGTCCATTACACGGAGTCAAGCTCATGTCACATGATTCGTGGCAGGGGTATGCAGTGCAGTCTGAATCGGCAGCTTATAATAATAAAAATACACATTTGGAAATTATGTTGGTATTATGAGAGAAAAAAAAAATCGCAACTCGAAATTTAGAAATCTATATTGATATTCCATATTGATGATATCTTGAGAACTTATAAAAAAACAAAAAAAAAAACAAAACAAAACAAAACAAACAAAAAAACATGAGGGAAACTAGGGCAAATGAAACAAGCTGCAGGCGCGGATCCAGGATTTCATCAGAGGGAGGGGGGGGGCACAATTGGAATGTCAGATTTTTGTACACTTAATCTGTTTTTAGGTAAAACTCGGTTTTAACAGTAGGTACAGGAAAATTGGTGTAGGTCACACCGACCGAAATTGGTTTTGGGGGGAGGGGGTTGGACGGGGAGGGAGAGGGGCCCAAAGACTAAAATCCAAATTTTAGGCAGCTATCTTTCTACAAAAATGATTTATTTTCATTCAGTTAGTTTTATTCTCATTGTTTTTTGGTTTTTGTATGTGTGTGTGTGTGTTTATCTATTTATTTATTTATTTATTTATTTATTTATTTATTTTTTATGTTATTTTTTTTATTTTATTTTATTTTATTTTATTTATTTATTTATTTATTTTTTTTTACTTTCGCCATCCTGCACGGCTCATCACAAACGATGTAGCATCCAGCTAGACAGAATCGAACATGAATACTTTGAATGCGAAAAAGTTCGATTCTGCGCAGGCACGGATCCGTTTGGCATTGCGCGGTCGGAACCCCCCCCCAAACAAAAAAAAATAAAATAAATAAAAAAAAAAATAAAATAAATAAAAAAATAACATAAAAATAAATAAATATAAATAATAAATAAATACTAAAATAGATAAACCACACACACATCACAAACAAAAAAACAATGAGAATAAACTAACGAACTGAAGAAAAAAATCATTTTGTAGAAAAATGAGCTGCCATAAAATTGGATTTTAGCTCTTTGGCGCCCTCTCCCCGTCCCCAACCCCAAGGTCGCGACCTACACAATTTTCCTGTACTAACTGTTAAAACCCGAGTAACCTAAAACAGATCACTAGTGTACAACAGACATATCCATCCGTGCCGCGCAGAAGATCGCGCCTGCAGCTCGTTTCATTTGCCCTAGTTCCCTCAGTGTATTGGTTGTTTTGTTTTGTTTTTTTTTTGTTTTTATAATTCTCAAGAATCATCAATAGGAAATAGCTATAATACGATTAATGCGATTTTTTTTTCTCTCATATACCAACATAATTTCCAAATGTGTATTTATTATTATAGGCGCTGCGGACAGACTGAACTGCATATAATCATGTACACTGAGCTTGGACCCGCTCCACACTTACACAAGAAGATGCAATTACCTTAATTTGACATCTGGGAACATACCACGGAGAGGAGGTAAGAAGTATGTTTATACCATGAAGAGGAGTCCAAGTGTCACGGTAGGTCAAGTAGAGGCAGAGAGATATTATGGAGTACGGATTGCGTATCGAGGACGACTGTCGTGTCAGTGTGATAGAAAGAAATAGCAATAAAGAGGTGGGATGTGATTTCTTATGAGTATGAAAGAAAAAAGAACTTTGTGTACCAAATGATGCTTCTACAAGTCACACCTTGGCGAATACCCTGAGATACAACAAAAAAATGACCAATAATGATATGAAAATATAATAAATCAAATGAATGAAGATAATGAATAACAATAAAAATAAAATAATAAATAACACATAATAAATAATAAATCGCCAGCAAGAAAATAAATAATAGTAAAGCGGCATTACCACCGCAGGTTGACACCGGATGGCCGTACCTTGAAATTATTACAAATGCTTATTTAAAGAATGATATTGATGTTGTTCCGTTCTTTATACACCGCTTGATTATCAAAATTCATGTAATAATCTTTTTCAACTTGTCTTTATCTTAGAATTGGGAGTTCCAATATTACCCAATAATCGTTCTAACAGCTACGTTAAGATGGTAGATCACTACTGCAAACCGATAAACAAAATTCACTTGAAAACAAATACAGTAATACTTTATTTTGGGAAGGCCGATCATTGATGCCACCACCAAAAGACTCTTGTCCTTTAAATTCCTCCTGTTGCTTGACCGACTTCTCTCGTAAGCTCTTGGCAAACTGTTTTTTTTTTTTACATCCGGGGGAGGAGAACGTCAATAAACCAGGCGTCCTGAAAAGTGCACAAACAATTTTCAGAAATTAAATCGAGCAAAAAGTGCTGCAGCACACAAACAAAAATATTCAACCTTTAAGCAACCGCCTATTATGTAGCAAAAGAAATTTAAGGGGGAAATCTACTTCTTTTATGGCATTTTGACATTCAACGTTGCCGATATAAAAAAACAGAACAAATGACTATTAATATATTTGTTGAATGAATTTCCAAATTGCATACGACAGGTGTCAAATAATAACATGATGCATAGAATATATTAAGGAAATTGCGTATCCTCGACATGATATTGTTGAGTGTTAACGCAAAAAAAAAAAAAAAAAATGTTACAATAATCGCTGACGGCGAGTATAATTAAATGCGACAGTTCCCTACACAATGAAAATGTCGAAATTTAAATGACATGTATTAAGTGAAATATTTGAACCTAGAATAACAGGCAGTTCCATTCCGCTCTTTTCTGGAAACCATTCACTACATACGTGCGGTGTAACATCACTGTTCGATTGTTTGTTTTTTTCTTTATTAAATTGTTAATAAAATTGAATTGTATAGTCATAGCTTACCTCTTTCAATCTTGCATTGAGACAGACCCTGACAAGAAAAATGGTGAAGACTACCTAACAACAGGCTCACTCAACTTATGGGGAGAGTATATAGTTCCCGAATTAAAGGGGCCTAATTCTTTTAAAGATCGGGTGAAAATGGGATCATTATCTACGGGATACGTGTTTGGAAATTTTTAAAATATATTTTTTTTTTTTTTTTTTTTGGAGGGAGAAAGTTCGTAAAACCTGCAGTCAAGGTGTCATATAGGAGGAACATAAAGGGAAGTTCACCTGGAATTATTGGTGTAAAAAATGCAGACAAATCAAAAAAAATATGAGTGAGGGTTTGAAGAAAATCGACCAAAAAATAAAGAAGTTAATATTTAAAATTTGATTATGTGACGTCACGTGCGAGCTGCTCTCCTATGTGTTATGTAATCTAAATTCCATAAAGTGCCATTTTTTCTGAAGAATAAAATCATATCACCGGTGCGGTCGATATACATCTCAAATGTATGTTCATATACACGCCTCTACCAAATGACCCATTCCTTCATCAAGAATTTATGAAATTTACATACACAATACATGGGAGAGCTGCTCACACGTCACGTCACAGAATCAGAACTTTAAATATTCATAACTTTGCTATTTTTTGCATTTTCGTTTAACTTTCACTCATATTTTCTTTTATTTTACTTCATTTGTAAAACCAATAGAATCCAGAGTGAACTTCCCTTTGTGCCAAAGCAGCCTCACCCACATGACCAATATTTCTACATAATAGCTTAATCACAAACATATAATTGTTACAGTCTGTTAAAACCAGAGTGCTCTATTTACCAATTATATTTCATATCTAAAGTATATTTCAGGAAATGTTATTGGAATTTCTCTTTTTCCAGGCTCTCACTTTTAAAACAAAAGTAGAATCAATGTCGGACACGTGTCGTTAAAAGAATAAACCTAAGTCATAAACTATGATATTCAGATCGTGTTATAATTTCGCATTGATTTAAACTATAAATCATCAAATATATGAAATAATGTTAATAACCTGTGCCTGCGAAATCCGCAAAAACTACGTAATGGATTATTGATACTAGGTGCATCGCCAGCAAAGCGTGCACAGGTAACGCATGGTGGGGCTGTGAACGAAGTGCAGCAGCAACGAATAATTCCAGAACTGCGATCATTTTCATTTAAATATGGACGGCTGGAGGTGGAGGCTAAGATGCCTACGGGACTGGATATGGCCAGCGTACATTTTCTTCTTCCCTTCCCTTTTCTTACTCCTTCTTCTTTTTACCTCTTCGGTTGTGAAATGTCAATTACAGAAATCTATTTTGAGTATTTTGGACGTTGTATATTGCCTTGGAAAACAAAGTGGCTTGGTTTTCCCTCCGCAAGGTTTAAGCAATCATGAGTTAAATTGTATTACGTGTAAGATGTAGGATAGGGTTGCTAAAAGGGTTATTAGTTACTGTATCGAATTAAGCAGTGCAATTACAACTCAGTAGTGGCCCTGGTGATTATAAGTCGGACTATAACATGATACATGTAATACATAAGTGTGGTGTGTGTGTGTGTGTGTGTGTGGTGTGGTGTGTGTGTAGTGTGTGTGTGACACAGAACAGTAGGAAACAATGCGCAGGAGAGATATATATATATGTACATAACATTTTAATACCTCTCTTTATAGCAATCTGGCTTCTTCCAAAGCACAGTGGATACGGTGAATGGCCTGCTTCCGGTGAGATCGATCTCGTAGAATGTAGAGGTGAGCATACACTCTTTAGAAAAAAAGAAGGGTCTAAAACCCCATCTATGATCCATTGGCAATTTTTCTCCAACTCAGCTTTATTATCGGATGGCTTGTTTTTCTTTCAATTTTCCTTTGAAAGGCTTATAGGCCCCTACTTAACATCTAGAGTATTGAACCATTTAAAACTGATTAATGACAAATTTCGCCTTTCTTATCAACAACTCCGATGACCAAAGTGTTTCGTTAAAAGAAACAATTCAAACGCAAAACATATTCGCAGCACGATTTTAGACATCTGTAATTTGTAATATAAATGAAGCTTCGTGAGTTCTCCGTCCCCCTCACATTTCCCCCTCAACCTCCAGGAAACACGAATCTAAAGGACTCCGGTGGAGTTTCCGGTTGGTGTGGATCAATGGCTCTACCATGCATTGGGGGCCCTTCGGCCATACAATGGCTACCCTAACACCACAACAACAAAGTAAGTATATCAAATATGACGACCGAAATAGTAATTGTAATTCAACACTTTATGAAATGAATGGCGCCAGAAAATGTTTTAATTTACAGGCCTACCACCGAAATTATACAGCCACTATACTAATGAACGTTAATAAAGGGGAATTGATGTGGCAGGGCTATAGGACAAATTAAATAAAAGGATAACTCCACGACAAAACGTTTTTCTGAACAAAATGTGAATTTTATTATGATACTTAACCATGTGGAATAAATGTAATTGCTTCGTACTCTCACAAATTGCCGAAAATATTTTGAGAAGATACAAAAAAAAAAAAAAAAAATCTCATTTCTTTCCGCTTTATTATCTGTTAGATTAATTCAGAATTTTTATATTATATCAATGATACACAGTCGCCAAGGAAAATTTGAGAAAAATTTGAAAAATATTATTTTTTAAAACGTCCCCTTTATCGTTTTCGCCCACTTTTTTTTTTTTTTTTTTTTTTTTTTTTTTACTGAAAACACATTGTAATTCAGAACATACCAAATATTTACCCCAAAATTGACTATTATTCTTTTTTTATTTATAACTTGGCGATTTCCTCGACTGAAAGTATAATCGTTGGTCGGCAACATGTGTCTCATTGTTATGATGACATTTGTTGTTTTTTTCCTAGAATCTCAATGGGGAGACCTTGGGACTGGCTTTCATAAATACGAATTGGACTGGAACCCAGACACAGAAGTATGTTCCAAAACAGCTTAGAATAAGCTAATGGTTTAGATATAATTTTATTTTAGAAAAAAAAGTATTAGGGAAAATTCAGTCGGGATATCATTGCCATGGTATGTAAGGTTTATCAGTCTTTGACTGAACGTCTCATCATTTTTTTTTTTTTTTTTTTTTTTAACGTTATTATTTTGCTTCTTTCTATTCTTGAGGGGGAGGGTATTGATCAAAAAGCGAATATCAAAATATATAAGTATCTTAAGATGGTTGAAATGACTATCATATAAGTACGGCGGGAATGAAGGTTGACATGTAGGGGAAAAATCGGCCTGCTTTGATGATCAATATAGCATGACTAGTGGGGCTGCACAGTGAACGATCAATGCTTGATGGTGCAAATTGCTTTTGACAAAAAACACATTTTCTAAAACACACCTTCTGTAAAAGTTTTCTTACTTGCGTCAACTGATCAGATCTCTCCCTCATATGTTTATTAATTAAAGCTATTTAAGCTTGATCTTGCAGGGTTCAACGTTGACCGGGGAACTTCTTGTCCGTTGATCCAGGACAAGAGGCTTCTGGGATTTCGGAGGGTTCGGGCCAGCTTGCACCAGGAATCGAAAATCCTTGGCAACTCACCTACAAACTCGCTCCATTTGACACAGAGGTACGTGTTACTATAGCCGAGAGCGACGGAATGCTCTTGTCCGTCTTAATTAGGGCTGATAAAAATTGTGTTGTAGTTGTTTATAATATGTTCTCACTATTTGAGCTGTTTGTACACATGGTAATCAATACGAGCTATATTTGTCTTTTAGTAGTTTACCTTTTCCCTCTTTTTCACGTTTCATCATGTTGTTGATTTTTTTTTTTTTTTTTTTTTTTTTTTTTAACGTTTTGACTGACCCTTGCAGGCATTCGCTCGACTAAATGATGTTAGTGAGGTAAAAGTTAAAGATCTGTTCATTAAATTATATATATACTATATATATATAATGTTAACCGTGATAGATTTTGTTGATATTTTTTCATCTGGAAGTCAGACTTGCTCAAAGGTGCTTGTGGAATACCCTTCATGAGATTTCTTTTACACTCTCTACTTCCATCAGTTCTACTTGATTCTGAATGTTGCCGTGGTGTAGGCGAACTACTCATTGACAGCTTCACCAACACCTCGAAACCGTGGGCGAACACCTCGCGACCGCGTCGAAGGATTTCTGGATGCCGCAACGACTGGTTGCCGACCTGGAACCAGGGAGTCAACAACGGGGAATATGCAGCGATGCAGGTCAACTACTATCGCGTCTACGCTTATCCGACCAGACGACTTATCATCAGAGATCGATAATTCTGAACCCGTACGTTGCCTCAATACAAGAATGAATTATTGATTAATAGGCCGACGTTAAAACATAATGTTTTATATTTGAATTAAATAGTACGTAGTTTATAAAGCACACACTGATTTTATAATGATTCAGAAGGATTTTTTATTCGATTGTTATTCGATGCGAATTTTTCCTCTGGACTCCAATCATATACTTTTCATTAATTTGTTTTTACTTTTTACCCCGATTAATGTTTCATTTTATTGTTTATTTTATTTTTAATACATCCTTTTTGCTCGGTGCAACGTTTATTATTGTTCATGTTAATTTGCCTATAGAGTTTTGATAATTTGACGATCCCATATTTATCTATTACTCAGTTTTTCGTCCTCAGAATGTTGATTTTTTTCAACCATAAGTTCTCTTAATACAACCCACTCAAAATTCATATCGAACACGAATTGTCTATGTACGCTTGGCCAAACATACTATGAATGTCGCAAATGGTAAATATGTAACGTGCAGTGGGTGTATTAATTTAATCAACGATACAAATAATTGAAAGTAAAGGGATACATTGGATTCATTAAATGTTTTGATTTACCATGCAACTTTCTGAGTTTTATTTCGATTTGAGGACATGGTAACATAGCGCATTCTCATTCACGCGCTCAGTCAAACCGCACACACCCCTCACCTCACACATGTTACACACTGAAAATGATAACAGAGAAAGCATAGTGACATGCAGGGCCTGAGGAGAAAGTGGGATGCTTACAGGCAAAGATAAGGCATAATCTGAGATCAGTTTGTCGTTTTCATATACGACTACTGACATGACTGGGAAAAAAGGGTAGCGGTTGAAGCCCCATCCCCCGACCCTGCCCTGATACGTAACAAACTGAAAATACTACTCTGATATAGTACATTTGTTATATTCTTATATTTGGTTATATAGAATTTTATATTTTTCATAATAACATTTCGTGAAAAATTTAAATTCAACAGAGTATCATCATAGTAATAACATAAAGTGCGGCAAAATTCATACGGCCATTAATACTGATTTACATTGTATAGACTACGGCTAAAGAGTGATTGTTGTACATAGCAACCCTCGAATACACTTTTGTCTTTTTTTTTTTTTTTTTACTTTGTGCAACTGTTGAAAAATAAATATCAGGAGTAGGCTGAAATACAATGATATTTTGGCATACTGTAATATTTATGAATTCCATAAATATAATACAACGATGTTCTGTATTATAAAACGAGTTCCATAGAACCTAACATATTTTATAAATCTCTCTTGAAATAATTATTAATGTGCTATACTCGTGGATCTGACTCAGAGTGTGTTCGTGATACGCAAGCATTAAAAGTTCTACATTTATTTATCTTGGAATTAGGAATTGACCTGATGACCATTAGCATTTTGAAATGAAAAAAATAAAAGTGGGTAATCAATTCTTCCAGTCGAGCAAGATTGATTTTTAATTTTTAAAAGGAACTAAAACTGGAAGTTTTGTAATTTAAACATATATAAATGCAATTTTTTTTTTCACTTGAAGATAAACATCAAGTGTTTAATGAAAATAAGCAAGAAATGTCACCATCGGCATTTATTTTAGAATGGCGCAATTAACTGGGAAATTAAATTTACTTAATAATACCTAAACAGTTGGTCTAATCTAATCAAGATTCAAATTCAATTAGCAAAACAATTAAAGTATCATCAAATCGTTTGAAATAAACAATGAAGCTACGTATCTAGCTTTATATTTACAACGAAACACTATTGTATAATTACAGTCGTCTCCAGAAAAAAGGTACACATAACTTTTAAGGTCATATAGATATTGTATAACTATGAGGACACATTTCTATTTCATAGAAAAACTCATGTTGCAACCAGTGGCATTTAACGTGCACCTTTTGCTGTCATGGATACAGAGTACTCGATCTTTAAAAATATCTGTCAAACTCACCTGGTCCAAGTTTAGCAGAAGTAACCCTGACATGGTGATCTTTCAATCATTGTTTGAGGTAACCTTCCAAGTCAATCAGTTAGAGACAACAATTACGCTAATTGAAATCCATGATGTGGTTTGCCAAATTGGTACAAAGTAGTTTTGAAACTGTTTGAGGCCAAGCCATTCATCACAGAAGGCCATGATTTCTTATAATTGAAGAGGAAGGAATTACGATTTCACACGATAGAGTTTACTACGAGCCTTTCAATATGGGTTTACCTTTTCTCTGGGACGCTGTGTATAACGGTGCAATCAAGAAGCCAAAACAGTAAATTTAATAGAAATAAAAAATATAATAGAAAAAATATATACATATATCTTCAAGTACAACACATACCATAACTAAGAGCTACCATCAAAATGTACCCTATTTAGGACCTGCGTCTATTCTTCATATGTAATAGTTTAATAAGAAATAAAGGAAAATCAAAATTATAAAACAATTAGCATGAAAGAAATTCGATGAGGTATCGTCTATAACAACACAATATCACGCGCTAGGAATAGCAGATGGAACTTTGTTTTCACTGACAACACCTGTCATTAATTTGCATAGAAAAGCTGCTTTTACTTACATACATAACATAAAGAGGGATAACAATGGTAGGCCTATGGCTATCAAAACAACCGAGACCAAAAATAAGTTCTTCGATATTTCATTTTAATCTAATGTCTGCGGACAAATTTGATTAAAAAAATGTATTAATCTAATTTCTCTGTGACTGACCATCGATGAGCAAAAATAATGCCAATATTATTAAAAATAAAATTCAATTTGATACTTAACTGGAAAATTTGCATTAAGAATCGATCTAACTGAAAATATATAAGAAAGATCCAGTACAAAGTACAATGAGACTGGCAACCAGGTAAGGAGACCGGGGACAATTGAACAAAACGGGGCAATTGTAACAGAGGCTCCCATCTCCTAACAGAACACGCTGAAAACTTAACCTGAAGAACAGAGCAGACATTTCATCCGCTCACATGCTATTTGTGTAAACAGTTTTAACGGTTATTTGAACTTTTACAGCAAGAAAAACTGTTTTTTGAGCAAAAAAGTAAAACTACACAACCCAATGTTTTCTTCTGGACACATATGTGGTTGAGCTATGCTGTCATTTTTATTATAAAAAAAGATATGCTTAGACCTTTATTCAAAATTCATAACGATGAAACCAAAGTTAAGACTCTATACTTAAAATCTCTCCAAACATGGTCACCCACCTCAGGGGAATAGTAATAATAGCATAAGTAAGTGCCCTTGCCCGACCTAGCCCAGACAATAGGCTGTAC